>JAZEWU010000002.1:997165-1049529 GCA_036362915.1 Geotria australis
CAATAATTTGTTCAAAATTCCAGCTTTGCGTTAAGAACAACATTATCACAGCTGTTCGCAAGTAACGAGCGCCACTGGGTCGGCCGCGGAGCGAACAGACGCTGGGGCGCAGCTGTAGGGCAGCGGGACCCCATTCTCTCCGTCGCAAGGAGTCTTATTATTTCAAATCCCGGCGATTTTCGACAATTTATTTCGCACAATAGGACGGGACGCCGGGCCGTTCCTGCGCACGATGCGCGTGGGAAAATACGCACGTCTCCGCGCTCAAAGGGGCCGCGTGGGGAGAAAAAAAACACGCGCGAGGTTTTGAGCGAGGGACTTTCAAAAAGAATCCCCAATTATGTTGGATTTCCAAAGCCTCGCGAGTGACACAGCATGCGCCCGCACGCCCACAGCGACACTCACTTGAAAGGATGTTCCGCGTCGACCTTCAGGTGCGTTTTGGCGTTAAAGAGTTTGCTTTTCGTATTGTAGCTGAGAAGACACACACATACGCGCGGGTGATGAATACGCTGTCATCAACCGTCGTTCGTCGGGAAATTATAAACGGGCCCCGGAACGTGTTGATGTAGGTTTGCGCGGCGCGATGTTTGAAAGTTGTTCTCGAGAGCTGCTCGTTTACGATAGCCCTGTCGAGCGCTCCTCCTCTGCTCCCCGTGACGTTCTGCCTCCTACGATGGCTGTGTAGTTTGGCTATCTCCAACGCGGGGGGCAAAATATCGCAAAGGAGAGAGGAGGAACGCTCGATATGGCTATCTGGAAAGACCGGCTCTTAGCAGCAATTCTCGAACGTCTGAATATATGAGAATGGTTCGAGGCAATAAGGACAATTGTTACATTTCAGGGGTAGGGCACAGACAAGTAGAGACCGGCACAATCTTTCAATTGAGTTTAAATTGATGTGCACGGACATTGATGAAATTACGTAATTATACGACTGGTAGATAAAGGCAGGCTTTTCACCAATTATCTGATCGCCGGTTGGTTTAAGTTGAGTTGGTGTCGCGATGCGGCCATCACCAGGCCCCTCGTGTCCGGTGGAAACACAAACCTGGGTTTCTCACAGTGACATTTCTCGGGTCGCTTGGTTTTCAGATGCCCCTTGACCTCCTTCAGGTTCTTGATTTTGTCCTGCAGCGCTTCAATCTGGCCACATCCAGAGAGCACGACTGAATGATGTCCATTCATTCGTTTCATTTTAATCAGAAGCCTTCCCAGCGCGATAGCAAAGCAGGGTGAATTGTGGCTGCCGGTGCTGTCAATTTAATTTGGCGTCCCGTCCAGGGTATAGCCCTGCCTTGCGCCCTGTGTCTGCCAGGATAGACTCCAGCTCACCGCAACCCTGTGCAGGAGTAAGCGGCTTCTGACGATGGACGGATGGATGTGTTGTTTGCCTGCGGCTGGCTGTGGCCTGCAGCCACCTTACCTGATGCTCCACGATGCCCTTGTGATGCTTCCACGCCTTGATGGAGGAGTAGACCACGTTATCGCAGCCCACCGTGTTGTTGGAGAATATGTAACACCTGCACAGGCGGCAGCAGCACGCGGAATTACAGGCGCTCACGCAGCACTTGGGCAAGAAAGAAATCTGCGGAAGCTTCACCCCCCACCCAGTTTAAATCTATACCACATTTCGTAGGTTGGGACAATACAGCAGCACGCAATGTACAGCTGTTGAAGGTGGATTGGAAGCGAAGGAATAAATAAGCTCTTGGACACGTAGGTTTGGTAATGTGAAATATGGTTGCTGTTCAGAGTTGTTCTTTCGGGATAGCCGTGTCGAGCGACGTCGCTCTCTCCCTCGCGACGTTTCGCTTCGCACGTTGGAAGCGTCATCAGGCGTGGCTATCCCGACAGAACAGCTCTGAACAGCAACTGTCATGAATCGCGCCGTGAAAACCTACATCAACGTAAAATACGACGACTAAAAACTTTCCATCGGCACGTGTCAAAGGTCAGCAGACGGCCTCGCACTGGAGATACCGGCGAAAACCGAACGCTTCCGCAGATTTCTTTTGCACGTGTAAAATATCACGATTGAAAACTTTCCATCGGCACGTGTCACAGGTTAGCTCGTACTTGAGATATCGGCCAAAAACCCAACGCTTCCGCAGATTTCGTTTGCACGTGCGCGTCGCTCTGTTTATGTCAAGTGAATTCTTTCAGCCATTCCTTCTCTCCTTCGTGTGTGGGTTTTTTTTTTCTTCATTTACCCGAGTGGAATCCACTCCGGTGGCTTCACATCAAAGGGCGACGCACGTAAGAGCCAGAAGGAAATGTATTTGCGGCGAGAGGGAATCTGTCACCTCGCATGAGAAACCTTTTCACGGTTGAGGCCCAGGCAGCAAGCAGTGGTGGTGCAAAGGGTACGCAGACCTAGCAAAAGTATAGGATCCCAAGGAGCTCAAGGCACTGCATACCAATGAAGAAAATAGGATTGCACTAGAATATATTGGCTAGAATTCAAATTATAATAAACATAACAAGGCGACTTAACATAAACAGGCCAAATCATCTCTCTTGTCTCTATCTCTTCTCACTGCATCTCTGCGTTTCGTCTGCTTCTCTCTCAATTGCAACAAGAAGGCCCTGGGTTTGAGCCCCGGGTCGGGTGCGTTTCTGTGTGCAAAATTGTTCGCAAGTCGGAACACAATAGTATTTAACGTTCTACTGCGCTGTACACGAAGCGGTAATGCGCTCTACACTTGCAGAACGCGGACAGATTACAAAAACTAACGACGACAACACGACATTCAGCGCGACACCATACACCGCACGCAACAGCGGGACCGACCGCGCGTCACGAGAGCCGCTCGGTCGGTGAGAGCGCTGGTCCGTCCGACGCTCGCCCGCATCGCTCGCGGCGCCGACCAATCGGCGGCTACCTGCGCGTGACCTTGTGCGACGGGGACAGCGCGATGGCCTTCTTGCGGCTGAGGAGCCCCTTCTTCTTGGCGGCCTTGACGCGTGCCGTGCGGCCGTGCGGCCAGCCCCTGCCCGGCGCGGCGTGCCGCCTGGCGAGCAGCCGCGCCGGCTCGCGGGCGCCGGACTCCTCCTCCTCCTCCTCCTGCTCCTCGGGGGCTCCGGCCACATCGCCCGGCTCGCTGCTCGCGGCCTCCGCGTTCTCCAGCTCCTCCTCCGACGTGTCCTCGTCGTTGTGGTCCGGCGCCTGGGCCGCCCGCGGTCGCAGGAAGCGGGGCTTGTACTCTGGTCGGGCGACGTGGGGTTTGGGGACGGATGAAGATTGTTACGCGGTTGATAACTTGAAAAATGTGTTCAATGCTGTATATTTTTTTACTTGTTTATTTGAAAAAATTGTGCAATGCTATGTGTTAATGTTTTTTTTTGTTGGTAGATTTTTACAAATATATATGTATTTTCCATTTATTTTAAATTATTGTACCCAGTGAGCTTGCAAGCTCACTGGGTATTTTTCTGTTGTAATAATAAACATCTATCTATCTATCTATCACAGGGACAGCTGCCACTAGGGCTTCTCAAGATGTAGCTGCGTGGGAGGCATGATAGAGATAGCAAGTGTGGATTATGATGATGATGATTATTCCATAAGCCAGAGGCACAGATCGCATCCCACTAACGTTTCTTTGCTGTAATTATTGAAACGTAGACCTCGTTTGAAAAAGAGATACTCAACCTAGTAACATATGTTTAAGACACGTTGAACCAATGATTGGTTTCACACAAAACAGTCCCAAAAATGTCTAAACCATTACGATTCTCTCGCTGACAAATGCTATTTCAACATTGTAGGATTGCGGAATCTACACCACTAGCCCAGGGCGGCCTATGCTGGTGGGAGACACTTGTGTGTGTTGGCCATCCGAAAAGATCATTATCAAGCGCTTCCCAGCAACAGACAGTAATTATGTCCCAAATTTGATTTACTCATGCAGTAATCCTGTTTAGTATGGTATTATTTGTGTACCGCCAAAAATCCATGTTTGGCAGCACACCGACAATACCATACTAAACAGGATTACTCTTAAAAAACCGTCTTTTTTTTTTACTTTTCGAGAAAAAACACACAACAACCCACCTTCGCGAGCACGCATTTACCGCAAGCGGAAACGCAAAACACGGACCGCGCAGGCGAGCAACTTTTCCATTTCCCCGAATCACTCGCCGGATGGAAATGGCCACGCGGCATCAACCGAGCGGAACGGCTCGCCAACGCGCTGCCGTCACGCTCCAAAAACGTAACGTTGGAGTGAAACGCCGCCGCTTCCCTGATTGCAATTGGCCCCGACGCCGCCTGCCGAGCGGCAGATGTGCGCGGCTGCGCGGGATCCGCGTCGACCCGACCTCGCCGAGCCGGCCACGGGGACGCAACGGCAGAGCGCGCGCGGCTCGCATTGGGAGAGCTGCCGGGTTCAGACTCCGGTCGGCGGCCGACTCGCCGCGTCATCGATGACGATTAATTCGAGTAAAAATATTCCATCGCTATTTCGCGCCACGCTACGAGCCCACCCCCCCCACCCCCGCGCACGGCCAACGGCGGCGGTGATTTTCTGAACTGGTCCTGGGCATCTCCTCGGTCGACTCGGCCTCAAATGAGTACCTGGTGCGGCCGTGCGTGGTGCTGGCTACCCATCTCCTAGTTTGCCGTGCCGGCCTTTATAGGTGCTACTCACTAACGGCACTTGACCCGACAGTCCGTTATTGCTGTACGGGAGGATCACCGTCTTCGTCGAGTCGTGTTAAATAATCCACGATGGGAATACGCGCGCGTCAGATGCGGGACGACACGCGGCGACGGAGCCAAATCGACAAAACACGACGGACGCATCCGAAAAAACGTGGCGCTTTGTAGGATAACAGGAATCAGCGGGGCGGGGGAGACATTTAAAAACACCCTGTTTTTATGGTTCCGAGCCCCTTCAAGCGGTGTTCGTGTTATGAAGTCCGCGCCGTGTAAACAGCCGAGGACAGGCTCAGGGGAGGGGCTCGGCGCGGCGTTCATTCAAGTCGAAGGGTGCCGTGCGTGCCGTCCACACGTGACCGCGGCTTTGATAAAGCATCTGCTTGGGATTCGACCGAGCAGATGGCCAACTAACGAGTGGGGGGACAGCGGCAGAAGGAAGAGAGACGCAAGAGGCCGAGACCCCCCCCTTCTCGATTATTATCGTCCCGTCCCAGAATGAGAATTGCTCTCAACGGCTGCTCCTTCGGGATAGCCGTGTCGAGTGTTCCACCTCTCTCGTTCGCGACGTTTCAGGATAATCGTCATTAGCCTGACGGTGCCTCCAATGTGTGAGGCGAAACGGCGTTTGACACGGCTTTCGCCGAAAGAGCGGCTCTCGAGAGCGATTCTCAAGCCGAGCAAGGAAAACCTACATCAGAACATTGTCCGAGAACCTCGGTTTAATATTTCACAGCGGTGGCAGTTTTTCCTCGTACACATTGGGGGATCGGTGGCACGGTATCGCGGTGAGTAGCAGTGCTGCTTCACAGTAAGAATCTAGGTTCAACTCCTGGTTTGGATGCCTTTCTGTGTGGAATTTGGACGTTCTTTCTCTCCGTATTTCTGCGCGTTGTCGCCAGGTATTCCGGTTTCCTCCAACAGTCTACAGACATGCTGCTACTTATGTAAATTCCTATGACTAAATTGCTCTCTGGTAACCTGCAACGGACTGGCATCTCATTCTGGGTACAGCCCTGCCTTGCGAATCCTGTGTCTGCCAGGATAGGCTCCGGCTCAGTGCAACCATCCCCGGGATTAAGCGGGGACAGACGGTGAACAAACGAATGGAGGCACGCGGGCAGCAGACCGAGCAGTGAACGCCTGACAGAGGCAGCTCATTATCATAGAACTCCTCATCCCTGAATAACAAAAGCATCGTGGCCCCTCCGCGTGCGTGTGTGTGTGTGGAACGGTAGCTCAGTGGTTAGCGCGCTGGGCTAGAAACCTGGCTGTGTCCAGAGTTCGAATCCGGCTCACGGCCAACACCAGTGACGATTTTCTGGGCTTTCCCTAGGTCGACTCAGCCTCAAACGAGTACCTAGTGCGGTGTTTAAACCTCACCACGAAGGAGACAAAGGCGGTCGGGCGTGATGCTGGTCACCCACCTCCTCGTGTGCCGTGTTGACCTTCAAAGGTGCTACTTGCTAATAGCACTAACCTGTTAAGGCTATACGGGGGATCTTTGTGTGTGTGTGTGGGGTGGGTGGTGGGTGTGTGGGTGGAGGGCACCCTTACTCTGCGTGAGGTGCGTCTTGAGGAACTTGCGCTGGTTCCTGCGCTCGGCCTTGCTGAGCCGCGGCGTCGCGACGCCGGCTCCGGCGCCATCGGCGCACACGCACTCGCCCCCGTCGTCCCGCTGCTCGTCGTCGTCGTCGTCCTCCGCCTCGTCCTCCTCCTCGTCGTCGTTGCTGCTCTTGCGGCCTCCGCCTCCCCGCGGCGGGACGCGGGGCCTGCGGCCGGCGGCGCCGCGCCCGCCCGCGGCCCGCCGGGGCCCTCCCAGCGAAGCCTTGCACTTGTTGAGGCGCAGCTTGCCCAGGCTATCCTCCACGCACTGCCACTTCTGGGGTGCGGGGCAGTGCGGGGGGGAGGAGGAGGCGTTAGGAGAGACACGGTGTCGGCCCGGGGCCGGCTAGTGGGGATTCCTAAACACGGGGATCACCACTCAGCCGGCACCTCTGGGTTCGAGGCTGGCCACAATTCTGGGTTTCGGTCGCGTGTATTCGAAGTACAGTCTTCTCCTCGACTTACGAAGGGGTTACGTTCCGATGACCCAGTCGTTTGTCGATTTGGTCAAAAATACCGTTGTAACAGTTTGCGATAACAAATACGGCCGCCTTGCTGCAGCGCGGCCAGCCAATGTCATCGTACCGCAGCCGGAGCGGTCGTCGTCAGAGTATACGACCAGCCGCCGGGACTCGAAAACAGCATAATAGGGTTACTGGGACAGCCGTCGTAAGTCCGGGCATACGTAGCAAGTCGAGGAAAGGCTGCATATTTTCCTCGCGCGTCCGTGTCTCGCCCGTGACCGTGCGTGGGCACCAGCGCGGCGGCGCGTTGTAATCGGCACCGCGACGGTCGCTGCTTGCCTGGGCGGGCTGCAGGCAGGGCGTCTGGTACTCGGCTCGCTGGCAGATCTCCCGCATGCGCTCGTACTTGGGCAGCAGGTTGGCGTGCGCCAGGCCGCCCGCGTCCTTCACGCGGAACATCTTCCTGCGGGGCGACGCACGCCGCGCTCGCTCAGCCACCGCGCACGGGAAGGGGGGGGGCGTCGGGTGTGGGGGGGCGGGGTCTGGTGGGGGGTGGAGTGGGGGGCCTGGTTGTGAAAACCGCTAGATGTCTCGCTGTAACGGCCGGCACGGTCAGCATGATCTCCGTGTGCCCAGGGATGGCTGTTTACCCGTGACAGTGCCAAGTCAAACCTTGGGGAGGGCCAGCCCACTCATGTTGTGCTCGGTCAGGAAGCCCATGTTACTGGGACTGAAGCGCAATGTACAAACCACAGCCCCACCACTCCCTACACGAAAGACAAAGCTCCCCCGTGTAGTCTTAACAGACTGTAGGGTCAAGTACTTTTGGAGAGTAGCACCTACGAAGGCCAGCACGGCACACAAAGGGGTGGGTGGCCGTCACCACGCCCGGCCGTCTTTGTCTCCCTAGTGGCGGTGTTTACACACACGATCACGCACCAACGCATGGACGTCCTAAATATTCTCGTGAAAAAACGGCTACACTCATATTTTCCACACTCCAAAAAGGAAATTTGATGTGGGAGTCACTTTTAGTCCACAAGTTTAACGAAAAAATTGCTGCAGAAACAACTTCACCAAGGGAGCCTTCGTCTCATTAGGCACAGGACGTAACAGCCGCACGCACCCATTTCAACACACGAACGCCAAGTGTGCTGCTGAAGCACACAAAGTGCGCATTTTTTAAAGAAATATTTTCTGGGCAATCTTTCCCAAAAAACGGCACAGATCTGGGCATTAATGTGAATGGAGCCGTGTGTAAGTTTCATAGCGAATGGATGAGTGGCTTTGTAATTTTCATGAGATCATATAAAGTGTTGTCAGGTGGCTAGACAGATGGATGGACATATTGACATAGCATAGCAATAAGTAGCCCATAGAGACCATTACAAAAACACCCAACTCCACTACCAAAGCATGAACACGCTTTGCTCAGCTTTGATTATTGTTGCTTTTGTGAAATCACATAAAGTGTCTTCAGATGGGAAACAGAGACTTTGTGATGAACGGCATACTATTTTTCCAAGACACGGGCTTAATAAATGACCGTCGCGCACTCTCGTACCCTCTCTCGATGAGGAACGAGTCCCTCCACGACTTCATCTTCCTCAGGCTCGGGTGGAACCTGCGGGATGAAGCAACGCGTGACCGGCGGAACGAGCGCGCTTGTGTACGTGTGCGAGTGCGCGCGCGCGCGCGCGTTTATGTGCGTCGGTCAATATGTGTGCGTGAGTGTGCGCGCGTTGGTCAGTGTGTGGAGCGAGTGTGACCCAGCCTCGCTCCCTATTTCTGCCAGGATGGGCTCCGGGCCCCCGGCGACCCCCACACAGCGTCAAGTGACTGGCGCTAACGAAGCGGGCGGCAAACCCCCGCGCTCCGTCCGTCCCGAGCGAGCGAGCGCCGGGCCGCCTCGTCCCCTCACCGGTTCGTGGGCCGCTCGGGGAGCAGCAGCTTGAGCACCGACTTGCCGTCCATGTCGGCGGGGACGTCCAGCCCGGCGATGTCCAGCAGCGTCGGCGCCAGGTCGATGTTGAGCACGATCTGCGGGATCCTGCGGCGATGGCGGGGGGCACACGGCGCGGCGGCGACCCCGCAGGTCGGGGACCGGGGGGCGCCACGTTCGCGGCGGTCAGGCGGGTTTGGGTTTCGGCTGCAAGGAACTGTTGAGCTGTGACGGACTGGCGTCCCGTCCTGGGTGTAGCCCTGCCATGCACCCTTTGTCTGCCGGGATAGGCAGACATTATCTGTAGATATAATTTCTTGACCTGAGCGATGTCCTGAGCCGTCCAGCTTTCAGCAACACTTGGCTAACACTTTCAACAGACAATAGCATACATCATTATAAAAGCATTTCCTTTGCATTTTTTTCTCCCACAGACACGTGCGTTTTGTGTTGTTGTTGCAAACTCAACACTGTGCGAAAGGGGTCGTCTGCTCGGCGTTTCACGATATCGACGCTTGCATTACCGCAAGAAAGCGGGCCCACCGATTGGCCGCTAGCGGGACGGGACGGCGGGGGAGGCCCACCTGACGCCGGCCTGCACGTCGGGGCCGCGCACGTAGAAGGGCACGCGGATGTCGAACTCGTACGGCAGAGACTTCCCCTTGACGAGGCCGAACTGGCCCACGTGGTAGCCGTGGTCGGCCGTGTAGATGATGTACGTGTTGTCCAGCTCGCCCGTCTCCTCCAGCATCGTGAAGATCTGAGCGCGCGGGGCGTCACGGGACGGTTACGCGAGTCCGAGACGGCGCGAAAGAAGGTCCTGCCCCGAGGCGGTTCGGCTCTCGCCCTCGGGCGCCTTTCTGCGTGGAGTTTATGTGTTCTTTCTCTTTCCCCCCCTGTTCTGCGTGTGCTTCCTATA
Organism: Geotria australis; assembly: GCA_036362915.1. Lineage (NCBI taxonomy): Eukaryota > Metazoa > Chordata > Hyperoartia > Petromyzontiformes > Geotriidae > Geotria > Geotria australis. Next base: position 1,006,756 of record JAZEWU010000002.1, read on the forward strand.
TCGTTAATTGACGAAGGTTTCAGCGCTTCGATGTATGGACAATTGCTTTCGTGTTCTTTCTGGATAGCCGTGTCGAGCGTTCCCTCTCTCTCTGTCCTTGGCGGTGTTTCACCACCTCCACCACCACCAGTGATGAGGGGACGCGTCGCACCGTACCCTCTGCACGGAGTCGTCGACGGACAGCAGCGTCTGCAGCCGCTTGCGCTGCAGCACGTTGGTGAACTCCATGTGTATGGGCAGCATGCGGCCCGTGTGGCTCACGAACCAGTGCTTGTCGTGGTTGGGCCCGTAGTTGTAGCTCGGGGTTCTGCTCGCGGCGAGAGTGGGTGGGGGAGTTGGGGGGTGAGCCGGGTGGGAGAGTGAGCGCCAATGGTTCGTCCCCGCGGCGTCGCTGGGCGCGCCACCCTCGCACGGCTCTCGTTCGTTCCGGTCGCCGTTCAGAGCCATTCTTTATCTGGCCAATAGTGAGTGTTTAGTATGTGCGATACCCGCAAGTCAAAGCACGCATTTGACAAAACCGTGGCAGGATAATCGCTCAATCGAGAGTGGGAAATCCACCTTCCTACGGCAGGGCTGAGAACACCCACTGCCGACGACTCCGACTCAGCGCTACTGATTTCATCGAGCGGCACGGGGGCTTAGTCTATCCCTAACCGGGATTTGAACTCCCGACCTTCCGCTTGCGGGCCACGTGCTCCAACAGCCTGACGAGCCAACCGCAAAGAGACACGCGTCGGTTTCTCACCAGAGACTCGAACAGTTGCCGTATTGAACGCCGACACGAGCGACGAATACAATGGCCCAAACTGTGGCGTTTCGTAAGACCTCAGAATAACCCCCTGCGCGGTTCGTTTTAAAACCGGGAGCAAAATCCGATGATAGAAATAGCTTCTTATCCATCGTGTTCATCCTGATGGACAGTAATCTCCGTTGGGGCTTAAACAGATTAACACACGGATGGGAAAATTCTGAAAAGACACTGTTAGATGGCTCCTCAGATCGACGTCACTGAGAAAATAAAGAAAGCCTCCCTCAACCCGATGAGCCGAATTGTCTTGAGCAATAGACATTCGCGGAACCGGCATATAGGGGTGACTGTGTGCGCGTGTGTGGGGAGTTGTTAGTGCGCCGCGCTATGAACTCGGTAACCCGAGTTCGCATTCCGTTCACGGCTAACGGCAATGTCGATTTTCTGAACTGGTCCTAGGTCGACTCAGCGTTAAATGAACACCTCGTGTGATATGTAAACATCGCCAATAGAGAGACAGAGGCGTCCAGGCGTGATGATGGCCACCCACCCTCTCGTGTGGCGTGCCGGCCTTCATAGGTGCTCGCTAACAGCACTTGCCCCTACAGTCTGTTAGAGCCATAGAAGGGGGATCTTTGCATTTGTGTGCCGCGTGTGCCTGTGTGGCAACGTGGTTAACTCATCGTGCCGTAAACTCTGTGACCCGAATTCCATTTCCGGCCATGGATAACATCATTGGCAAGCGGTATCTGAACTTGTTTTGGGTCTCGCCTCGGTCAAGTCAGTCTTAAATGAGTGCGCAGCGTGGAATGTAAACATGAGCGGTGCGGGAATGGAGGTGGCCAGGTATGGTGCTGGCTGAACCACGCACGGCTGCGCCATGCTGGCTTCATTTGGTTCTCACCAAGAGCGCTTGTTCCAATCGTCCGTACGCCTATATGGGGGTATTTTGTTTCTGTCGTGTGTCTTTACACTGGTGACAATGACTGCGACCGATACCGGCTTAAATCGTTTGCGAACGAAGCCCTCCGCAAACTAATTTAACTTGACGTGGATGTTATTCTTAGACAGATGTTTTGTTATGACGGCAGGAAAAATTGCCCAGTGAGATGGCAAGCTCTGGAAGCGGGATGCCTGTGATACAACAAACGTACGTACAAACTTATCAATGAAAACAATATGTAATATCAGACGGTAATGCAACGAATTTACAGCATCGAATTGTGCGAGGATGAAACATTGGCCGTAATCGTAAAGTATGTCACGATGGACAAAGCGGAGTTGAAATAAAATACGGTGATGGGGAAACGACGAAACGATACACGGTTAAAATGCTAAATCGTTACGGGAAAAAAAACCCCGTACATTTCCATGGAAAGTTGATTAACGGCAGCGGTAGTTTCTGACGTGTGATTTTAGCAGAGATTGCTCTCGTTATGTCCAAACGAGTGCAATTGCCCATTCAAACCTAATTGTGTATTGATGTCGGTTTTCACGGATCGATGTGTGAAAATTTAACTGACAAGGGGCAGCGTTTTCTATTCAAGACAGCAACGTTGTTTCAACATGCGAATTGTTCTTGATAGATTTGTTTTTTCCCCAACGTAATGTGTATTTGTGGGACCATATAACGGTGTAAGTTCGACGCACGTCTTAAAACGCACGGGATTAAACGAGACATTATTAAAGCTTACAATCTTGACGGTAATTTCTTATGTACTGACGGAGGAACATTCTATATCCTACAAATATTCATCTTCTGCTGGAGATAACCTTTCCCATCCTGGGGAGTTTAATTAGCCTGCGGAATAAATTGCCCCAGGTGCCCTGCGATGGACTGGGGTCCCATTCTGGGTATAGCTCTGCCTTGCGCCTTGTATCTGCCGGGATAGGATCCGGTTCACCACAACCGTGTACAGGCTTAAGCGGTTCTGACGATGATTGCTGCCGCGTTACAAACACCCCACGAGAGCGTGGGATAAATCTTGCTGGGTCAGGAAGACGCGATCGACTCGGATGAAGCGCCGGTTCACACGACGGCCGAACGATGAGCGAGGGGCGCCCCGGCGGCACCGCGACACACGAGACGCCGCGACCACACGCGGGCGACCGAACCTCGTCGCCGACCTCTTTCAGCGCGGCGTGGATCGCGACCGTGCGAGCGTTCGGCAGAAGGCCGCGCGTCCCAGCCGTCTCGCCGATGTTTATTTGCGCTCGGTAATGAAGGCGACGCCGAGAGCGGAGCCACCTCACGGCTCCCCCGCCCCGCACCCGATCCCCAAAGTGCCGGCGCTGCTTATTTACCCAGACGTGAGGCGCGGCCGCTCGTGCCGCGGAGCTCCCGGCGGTGACGAGACGGCGTGTGCGCGATTGTCTTTCACAACACGAGCGGCGGCGGCGGCAGTCCGTCTCCCACGCGGCCTCCACCGCCGCCGCGAGAACGCGTGGAACAACGGCACGGGACGCTCCCGGCTCGTGCTGCTGATGTTAGGGGCCAAAGGTTTGCACCCAGGGGATGTTGCGATGATCCGGTTTGATTGGGTGTCGCCTCCACCTCGCGGCCCAGGCTATGGTGTCGCGCCTGGGTCGAGTGTTGTGTTTCAGCAACTGGATCGTTATGTTTATCCAGCCCCATTCAAGTGCTCTGTTTCAGTAACCCTGTTTAAGAGTGATGCTTCTGTAACTGGGCGAGCATTCAAACAGAAAGGCACCCGAGCCGGGAATCGAACCTGGGTGTCTTCTGGCTATGTGGCGGCAGCGCCACTCACTACGCCCCCGTGCCGTCCCGGCACGGTGAAATATGATCGGATCTCCTCCACAACTCCCAACGTAGGCGTTCATTCAGCGATGGACTGGCACGTTGTGCTGCATACGTGCGACGTAATGGGAGGTGAGTTTAACGGTGCACTCTTGGGTGCATAAAACAAGAGCTCGAATCGGCACGACAGCACTTCTGTGTGCGTGTAACTATATCCCATCCTGCATCACGGTCCGTTTGCAAACATTGCGCAGGTTACAATTTGTTTCATTATTAAGTTAAACTGTCTCTGTTTTCAAATGAGCATTGCTGTGCCTCAAAAAGTGGTGATTTGAGATCGAAATGATCACGGATGAGATGCAAATTAAAATACTGATGTAGGTTTTCACGGCTCGATTCATGACGGTTGCTCTTCAGAGCTCCGTGGAAATTCTAGATATCCATCGCACCGAGCAGCACATCGACAGCGCAGCGACTTCCGAAGAAAGAAAAAAAAAACCTCCAAAAAGTCGAGGCAAACTGCAGCTACCTGTCACCTCGCCGTTACCCGTTACAAACACCGGTCGCATAGCAACGGCAAACAACCCGCCGCTCGGCCAGACACGGCTAAACAAAATAACGCGTCACCATCTCGCTGTCACCGCGCCCACGGTCGTAACAACATTCCGTCAGCTCGCTGCACTGGCGTCGCGCGGTAAACATCCCGCGTTCGAACTCCGCCACGGCGAGGAGACCTCGGCGGCGGCGGCGGCGTCGGCGGCTCGCCGTGAAACGCGCCGCGCCCGCCGTCCGTCGCCGTCATCGTTCCGGCTTTCCGGCGGCGCGCGGCTCGCGAGCCGAAAACGCGGCGAGTGAAGACATCGCGCGACGCGGGCCCCGCACGGCCCGCCCGGCGCGCTCGCGGCAATTAGCGCGGCGCCGACCCGGGTCAGGCGACGCCAGAACCGCCGGCGCTGGATGTTGTCTTGGATGTCGCTGCGTGTTGTTGGATAAATTGAATTATTATTATTATTATTATTCCGAGCGAGGATGAGATGTGGGCCAGTCAAAACACCGGCCGCGATGGGCTTTGTTAAGCTGCTTATGTAAGGGATACGAGGCCCCCGAAGACAATGCGGCGCGCTCGCTGTTTACATTCTGAGGCTAACGGAGCCAGCCGGTAGGCCTGTCAACGTCTCTTCCTGTTTTAAGGTGGGCGGTCATCACATGTCAACGCGTTCCGTCACCGTGAATGTTCATCGCTCAGCTCGTATTAATTAACAAAACAAAACGGTCATTTTAAACACGAGGCAGAAAACGCCAGGGCGTGGATACTGCAGCAGCAAATTCAAATATAGAAATATTATTGGTATGTTTACGTACTAATCTTATTATTTATGTAACGAGGGCCACTTGCATCAATGAGTCGATGCCTTGCAAAAGAGCTGCTTATCTCTATGGGCCTTTCCAAGTGAAATAAAGTTCACGTCTGAGGAAAATTAAGTTGTGTATTGATATAGGTTTTCACGGCTCAATGTATGACAATTGCTCTTAAGAGCTGCTCTTTTGGGATAGCCGGGATAACGCTCGACATGACCATCCAGAAAAAGCAGCTCTTCAGAGCAATTCTCACGTACAGTTGTGGAGGAGTACAAGCAAACTCCACACAGGAATGGGCGCCGCGGTCGGCAATCGAACCCAGGCTACGTGGCACGAGCGACACTATTGCGTCCCAACAGCGCTCCCAACAAGTTCCCCCCACGTCCCCACCTCATCCCCAGCACATCCGCACCCCGTCCCCACCTCGTCCCCCCCGCGACTCACATGTGCTGCGTGACGTTGGGGAACATGTCGGCGTACTGCGGCGCCGAGTCCTCGGGGCCGTGCGGCGCCGCGTGGCTCACCACCGCGAGCACGGGCCGCAGCGGGAACTCCTGCTTGGAGCGGCGGAAGAACGCGATGCTGTCGTTGGTGATGAGGTCCGTGAGGTAGTCCTGCGCTCGCGCAACGGCCGGACACAACCACGGGGCGGCAGACGGATGGGCGTTTGTTATTCCGCGCGGAAAAAAAAATGACCCGGTGAGCTTGTCAAGCTCTTTACGGAGGATTTCCGCGCGGTAGCCGCGCGGCGGACTTTGATACGGCGCCGTACGCCGCCGCCCTACGACCGCGGCTGCGACGCGGGAGGCGAAACGTCGCGAAGGAGAGAGGAGGAGGAACGCTCGACGCGGCTGTTTATTTACACACGGAACACGGAGGCAGGAGCTCGTGAGCGAAACGAGTTTGAGGTGAGCGTGTGCTGGGGTTTGGCTCACCTACCGTTGGTGGCCCATAGCCATTGCTGAACATTCCACGTTTCTGTGGTGGGTTCGCAGGTTGTCTGTAACGTTTGTTTTTACTTTGTGAAATATTGAGGGAATTTGTTTCCTTGTGGGTTTAAGCGCATTACGTTTCACAAGACTCGCCGTGCATGATTGAAAAGCCGATCTGTACCCATCAAATAAAAGTGCTTCGCGGTGAATTAGCTCCGAGGGTCTCGGCTTACTTTAATATAAGGCGCTCCACGTTATATATATAGTCTTCTCTTTAAACATTATTATTTATTTTTTTGTCTGTTCCAGTCGTTAATGTGATGAAAGCACGCTGCTGGTGTTTCGTTTCAATGTGAATGGGATGTGGAATTGGCCGAGGGCCTCTTCGGGTCGAGATCGGCCAAGTTGGGGCCCTGCCAGGCACGGGAAGTGCGTGAGGGGGGTTCCTGGCCGGCGAGGGAGGCGGTGGCCGCTATCAACCGCTGTGGGATTACCGCACTAAGCCCTGGGACACGGCCAGCGCACAAGAGAAGAGAAACGCGTGCCTCGCATCCCCCACGAGCTCCGGGCCGCGACGCTCGGCCGCACCGCTCGGCCACCTGCTCCGCGAGGGTCGCGATCAGGGGAGACGGTCCCGCGCGGTTTCGCAAGACAGCCAATCGACGCGACGTACGGAGGCCTTTAAGTGGAACGCAAAGGCAAAGATCCCCCGTATAGACCCGACAGGCGTCGGAGTCAACTGCCGTTAGCGAGCGGCACCTGTGAAGGGCCAGCGCGGCACACGAGGATGTGGGCGGCCAGCACCACGCCCGGCCACCTTTTTGCCTCCCGGGTGGTGATGTTTACACACCGCACCAGGTACTCATTTGAGGCCGAGGAGACCTAGGGGAGACCCTAGGTCTCGCCACGAGGCAGGGACTCGCAACTACCCACAAAGTGGCACTCGTTACATCGAGCCCTGGAAAATGAAATGCTTGGTCAACCGCCGACCGACATCACAACTCGTAAACTTCTAATCGCCAGCGGTGTGCACGACTGACTCCGCCACGTGGCCACACGTGCTGCGGCTGCTGCGTGAGCATCGATTGAGACTGACATCTGCGGGTGAGGCGGTGGTCTGGCCTGCATCACACCTCCGGACTGTGTACTGTCAAACACCGATCAACGCACGCTACACCAGGCACTCGATTTAGGCGGACATCGCCTATGCGCGGGGTATAATTTCTGATGTCTTTACGACTAGAAATTAAATCCGGATCACTGAGATTCGAGCAGTGCATCGACCGCAATGCCACAGCTCCCCACGCCACGCAGGCACTCGCACAGCACGCGCTGCGTGTTCATAGTGCTGCAATATATTTGAAGTCGAAATCCATTGGGATAAAGTACTTTGTTCTCGTAGATTTAAAGAGCTCCTAAAGGATATTTTATGGATGTTTCCCAAGTAAACTTATATGGGATTATTTAAGACTGTATGGTGGTGTGTATTATTAGTTTTATTATATATGAACTGTGTAGGTCCCAAATGGATTTCTGCTGCATAACCGTGGCCATTAAATAATTTAATTTAGGAAGGTTCCACCCTGGCACGAACAGCCGTAATCCCTCAGTGGTTACGGGGCTTTGAGAATCTAAATCATCGCAGCTGACATTTACACCGACTCCAGGCTTTTCTAAAACCGAGGGGGAAGTGAGAAATAAAAGGCAACTTAATATAAAACCCAACAACTGCCTCTCGCTAACCGCCACTTGTATCTGCAAGGCTTATTTATGTTGGCAAGAAATTAGACTTGCCATTACTGCGCCTATATTAACAACATCTTCTCGGCTCAACGCACGGTCACACGGGATGTTTATCCCACGTTGTTGCAGGTGGAAAACTTGTATTGCTAATACTTGAGCGTATTACAAATTCAAAGCACGTTTGCTCACTCGTTCGATGTTATTGCGAACCCGCTTGTCTGTCAGCTAGCATGTGCTTTTGGTAAAGTTTGTATATTGTACCGACTTGCTATTTGCACACTTCAGTCGGCACATTCACATGATGTGCCTTTCTGCGTGGAGTTTGCGTGTTCTCCCCGTGTCCGCGTGGGTTTATGCCGGGTACTCATGTTTCCTCAAACAGCCCAAAGACACGCTGCTGCTAGTAGCTGCTGCAGCTGCGATTAATTGGCCTGCTGACTAAATGGTCCCCACTTCTCTGCAATGGACTGCCCTCCCATCGTTGATATAGCCCTGCCTTGCCTCCTGTGTCTGCCAACATAGGCTGCAGCCCTCTGCGACCCTGTACACGATGATGATGACATTCACAATATAAAGTAGAACATTTTCAAAATAAAGGTCATACCATTGAAGTTAAGCTCACTAATATTTTCTGATTCATAGCAAGGTTTTGGTCCACTTTAGCTTCTGGGTCGGGCCATGTGGCGTGAGTTTAACGCCAAAATCCTTGTTATTAACCGCTCTGCCGTCCGACAAGATGGCCACTTTTACAAAGACGTCATTATTTATCCGTGCCAATGCATCGATCAGCTTCTGGCCGACGAGGCTCCGCACGGGTGGCTTAAGATGGTTTTCAACCGTGTTCAACGTCAGTGTGCGACGACACTTGGCTCAAACTGCTTTGAGCCTCACTCCATTCTTGATTTCATTACTTGACGGAGCTCAGAGCGGTTTGAACTTTTCTTTAAGAAAAAAACCTGACATATATTACTTTCTAACTGTATAACAACGTGTTCTCTGTCATATCACTGTGTTTAAAATACGTGAATTTAAGAAAGCGGTAGAATGTGTTGTTGAGAGGAATAAGCCGCACGCAATGGATTCCATCCAATTAACGGCATGTAAACGGCACCGCGCAACATCGACGCCGATCGTTAGAGGGAACTCCACGTTTGAAGACGGCGAGCGACTGAGCATTCTTGAAGAAGGAACAAAAAAAAGACACGAGTTATTTTAATTTGTACAAGTCGGGTAATTTCTCCTACTTCTTAACCCCCAGTGACTGCGCTTAAAGAACGCGCGGCACTTAAGGCACGTCTCATTTCTCTTGCAGTGTTTAGACACGAGTGACTCGGTGACACGGTATGGCATGAGAATGGAATTTGGGAAAGGATAAGCCTAACGCTGAGAAATGTCAACGCATAAATGTGTCGTTAAATTTAGCAACCGTGGCATTCATTTGTTCAGCTCGTTTGTAAATTAGCGATTAAACAACAAATCTCGTGCGATTGGACACAATGCTATCTTTATTAAGCCCTGCATTCCCTCTCAGCGTGGTTTATAACCATGGGAATGTTTTCTTAAAATTCAAAACTAGAATAATCAGTTTTTTAATCGCTTCCAAAATAGGGCAGTTCATAGTCAATTACACACCCCAGTAAAGTCTTGTTTAGCCTTTTCGGTCACTGTGAAAACAGAAATTAATTTTTTTACTTTAATTATTAAACCAAGTAATGGCCATAGCAGTAATTGCACCAATTGAGAAAATCAGCGATCCATCTCAAGCGCGTTCACGTTGGTAAGGAGGTGGCTCTTCGCTACTACTTCCTGCCTCGTGGAATCACTGTAAACCCACAGCGAGCAACGGACGAACAAAAACAAGACGTGTGACTTACGCAGAAGAAATATCCTTCGCTGCCAAATCTTACGGCGAGATAATTTCCGTTCGCGAAGAGCCAACGTCGATATTAAAATGGGGCTTCGATACGGAATTTCAGTGAAAATATTGCTGTGCGCGTCAGTGAAGCGCGCACGCACACGCGCGCACAAAGAAGAAGACAAAGATCCCCTATATAGCCTTAACAGACTGTAGGGACAAGTGCTGTTAGCGAGCACCTATGAAGGTCGACACGGCACACGCGGGGGTGGGTGACCAGCACCACGCCCGGCCGCCTTTGTCTCCCTAGTGACGATGTTTACACACCGCACTAGGTACTCATTTGAGGCTGAGTCGACCTAGGGGAGGCCCAGGACCGGTTTCAGAAAATCGTCACTGGTGTTGGCCGTGAGCGGGATTCGAACTCGGGTCGCCAGATTCGTAGCCCATTGCGCCAACCACTGGGCCACCGCTCCCCACGCGCGCACACACGCGCACACACGCGCACACACAGGATGTATACACGTCATGGGAAATAGTAACAACGAGAGCCAATTTAAATATTCTGAAATGATTCTCTTATTTATCTTGCATTCTTGTTTTTTCCTAACTGTCATATATTTGAACGAACGGAGAGCGTAGACAGAGCAATCGTGAAATCGGTGAAACATTATTGGTCTTGCACAAGGAGGGAAAGTCACAATGAATTATATTGGTGATGCACACAAACGGTTACTATTCTGCAAGTGCATTGGTATGTGTGGCACAACAAACCTCCTGCCCCCCCTCGACCTTCCTCACCCTCTATTCCAGAGGGGCTGCAAATAGGAGTGCTTGTTTAGTTTTCCAGATTAGCGATACTTTTATCTGGGGATGTTGGAGGGTAGGAGGAACATGGCCACGCTTTAGAATCGACCATAAATAACCATTGCTTTATAAGACAATCTTTACAGGCCTAATTTTCTCTGACGTAGGTTTTCACGGCTCGATGTATGAGAATTGCTTTCGATAGCTGCTCTTTCGGGATAGCCGTATCGAGCGTTACTTCTCTCTCCTTGGTGATGTTTTGGCTCCCACGCCGGAACCACAGTCAGGCTCCAGCACGGGAGCCTTACATTGTCTTTGTGTCGTACGACGATGCTTGGTAAAAACGAAGAAGCTCCCAGGACGTGGAGCGAAACATCGGACATCGTGCCCGAACAACACGCGGTACGACCCAAACAAACATTCGACAACGGCAGACGCAAAGCAGAAGAATATCCACTCCGTTACTTTCCGCATTCCACCAGGACTACCGTTATAGAGCTACGGGCAGAGCGATGGCGTTACCGCTTGGCACCATCGTCGGCTGGAGTCACGAACGCCGGCCGGGCCCACAGCCGCCCGGGTGAGCGTCGCACCTTCCCGTACACGAAGCCGGGCATCGTTAGCGAGCTCCGGTCAGAACCGTCGCAATAACGCCGCGTGTGCAGTCATCGGCCCGTACGCCGTGAGCGCGCGCCGGGCCCGCGGCCGCGCGGGCGAGCGTCACACCTTCTCATAGATGAAGCCGTGCTTCTCGGCGACGCCGTTGCGGCTCAGCGTGTAGTTGTAGAAGCGCGAGTTCTTGACGAGGCCGAGCCACTCGCGCCAGCCGGGGGGCACGTACGTGCCGTTGTACTCGTTGAGGTACTTTCCGAAGAATCCTGCGTTCGATTGCCACAAAGATAAAGATCCCCCCCCATATGGCCGTTAACAGACTGCCGGGGCAAGCGCTGTTGCATAGTAGCACCTGTGAAGGCCGGCAATGCCCGATTGTCATGGACAATATGCACTGTTCATCATCATCATCCATGACCAATCCACCGGTGGAACAATCCAACCAGCTCCTGCACACGGCCCCAATTCGTCGCTCGTACCTCCTCGGAACACGCGATTCACGGACGCGTAAAACGTTCAACAAAACCGAGTCACTAAAACGTGCACACATTTCAAATGTTAGGAGGACAGACGGGGAAGGACATGCCGCCGGCAAGGCCGCTCGACCCGAAGCTCCCAGACTTTCTTCGTCAAACGAACGGTGGGTGGGTGGGTGTCTTGCAGTCAGTCGTTCATTTGGAACAAGAAGTCATCCTTGAGGCTACACTCACGACCCACTGAGAGAAAGGTCACCGCCTGACATTTCGGCTGATTGTGAGTTGCGAGAGAGTGTTATTGATGAGGGCACTGCTCTCGGTCGGAGCGCAGACGCGTATACATCACCGGCGCTAACTGCCGCGGTGACACCTCGCGGGGTGAGAACGCCGATTCTGAACACACCTGCGCTTCCCGCTCATCCATTATAGCGAACCCTGCGGGGCCTTCAAACGTCTTTAAAACAATCATAATTACAGGAGTTATACGAAACCATTGTAGTGTTTATAATAGGCACCTGTGTATTATTATTTTTTGAACGCTTATGGTGTACTGATGTAGGTTTTCACGGCTCGATTCATCAGGCGTTTTGGTGTAGTTAAAGGAACGCCTATAAAGCTGTAACGCTTCACATGACGCGAAAAGTTGAATTATTTCCCCATCTCGTGTTTCACACGATGAAACACCTCCCGTATCTCCTCTCAAAATGTGCCGTCGCAGTCTTACTCTGGGATTAGCGACAACCACTACGACTGCGACGACACCCAGACGTTGTGGCGACGCGCCGCCATCGACGAGAGCTTTGTGGATTCGCAGCCGAGCGGCGGATACACGCGCACCGCAAGGCCCGAGCGCGGGAACATAGCTTATCCAAACATACTCGCGGTGGGAGCGGTTGGGGTGCTCGTGGCGGGGGTACGCAGCCCTCGGGCGCGAGCGTTAACGAAGCGGTCAAGCGAAGATCGTGTCGAGACAGCGCAGACAACCGTCACCTTCACGCCGACGGCCGCGGGGCCTTCGAGGCCTTCGAGGCCCGGAGGCGCCGCCGCTGCCGAGACGCGGCGCTGGACGCGGGCGTGGGAACGAGCGGCGCGCTCGCGGCGAGATCCTCGCGGTGAGGCATCATCGTGGTGACATCCCCGCGGCACCGCGGAGGACCGGCCTGGAAGCCGCGGCAGTCGGGGAAACCCGCGGTCGACACGAGTCCCGGCACGGAGCCGAGAACGGCCCCCCTCCCTCGCCGTCAACACCCGTCGAGAACGACTAAAAGCCGCAAATTCACGGAGCGGTAGTGCAGCGGTTGGGTCATCGTGCCACGGACCCGGCGACCTGAGTTCAAATCCCGCTCGCAGCTAACACCGGTGGCAAATTTCTGAACCGGTCCTGAGCCTCCCCTGGGTCGGCTCAAGCCTCAATTGAGTACCCGATGCGGTGTGCACACATCGCCACTCGGATCACAGTGGACAGAAAGCCTCGTTTATACGTACATAAATTATTGATCCATGGAGACGGTCATCCCATCTCACAGTCTTCTTCTTCTTTGCGATTCTTCGAAGCGCGATGGTCAGCTTCTGGACATCGTTGTCTTTCAGCTCGGTTTCGAAGTGTTTGTTAGAATTCGCAGGTAATACCAAGTATTACTTGACAGGGATCGCGACGTGAACGTTTCTACCGCTTCTACCGCTTCTACCTTGTCTCATCTACATGGATGGCCGTCGACAGACAGCCTCGTTAGTTGCTTTCATGAAAGTAAACAGACGAGAGGGAGACGGCGATCGTCGACCGTTGACGCGAAGGCGCGGAGACGTCGGCGTTCCGCCCGGCGTGCGACGTGGGAGCACGCGTCGACAGCGCACACAGCGCCAACACGGCGTTCTGTCCTCCAGCTTAGTTTGTGGAGTTGTTTTAAGAGAAAGAGGAAAAAGAAAAAAGAACTCCTTTAACTTCCTCTGTACCGTGACCCTTCGGAACGCTGAGTAGCACCGCATGCGGGCACGCGGGTCGGAAGCTTACCCGCGGGAACACAGTAGCGCTCGCCGGGTTTACAAAACACGGAGGCGAGCGTCGCCGAGATGCCGTTCCCCTATTGTGCGTCTCCTGCCGCGCCACGCACTCGCTCTGCCTTTCAGCGGCGTCTCGCGGCAAATGCCACCGCGTGCGTAACACGTCAACGAGCGCGTGTCCGACCCGCACCGTAATAGCGCGGGATCGGGTGCGCTCCGCCGGGGAAAATCTCCGTAAACAGCTCGGCGTGGAAACGTTGAGGCGTACGGTCGGACGGAACACGATCACCGCGGAAAACATGCCATTTAATATAATTTTCCTCATCTGCGCAAAGCCGGGTCTGGTTTGGTTTGGCATCGGCCGCCTCCTATAAGCTGCTGTGAGTAAAACGCTTGATGATAATGATGATTGCAGTGACCCAAGTTTGAAAAATGCCCCACGGGGCCGCGAGAATAAACAAATGAATTGAAAAATATATTACCATTCTTTGTGCCTAATAATGCCTTGTAGCTGTTTGGTTAAGCATAATTCCCTGGAAATAATTCAGGCAGGGACAGTTAATGCCTCAAACTACATGCCAGCCACACGGCACCATGGGAAATGCCCACGGTGCCGCACGGTTAGCGGAAGTTTTCCCTTTTTTTCAGTCCAACTGACGTGGATTCTCACAAGGCGGAGGGAGGTGGGTGCGGGGCCGTTAGCGCCACGAGCAAATTCGCGATATCGCGATCGCCGGTAACTTTCACAAGTTTCCGCAATACGCTCGCTCGCTCGCTCAAACGCACGGTGTAATCGTGTAGGTTTTCGTACCTCGATGTTTAAGAATTGCCCTCCGTACGCCAGCCATGGAAAGCAAATCTAAGATGAGCAATGTAATAATAATAATAATGCTTTACATTTAGATTGCGCCTCTCACCTAGAGGCCCCAAAGCGTTGCACGAAAGAGAGTTGGTGGGGGGGGTAAGGCAGCCACGCGGAAAAAACGCGTGTACGCCGACGCCCGTCTCGTCGCGGCCGGCAACGCGCCCTCCTCCTCGCCGTCACCGCGACGACCGTACATCATGAAACCACTGTGAGCATGAGTCTGTACCACGAGGTGTTTCAGTTTTTATGGATCCTGAGAGAAAAGCCAAGCGCAGGAGACCCCAGGAATGCGAGTGTGGAGCGCCAGGCGGAGCGCGGGGTGGAGCACGAGGCGGGCACCGGGCGGCGCGATGCCGCGAGAGACGCGCCGCGGGAGGTGAAACGGCGCTAAGCGGGCAACGAAGGATCATTATGATCTCGGGTTTATTCGCTGTAAACCTACGCCTTAATGGCTCAATGTGGAGCCGGGAGAAAGAGGCAGTCCAGTGTGGATTGTGTGCGCGGTTTGGGTTATATAATAGCGGCTGGGGGGGGGGGCACTATTAAAAAAATTGTGGCCCCAAAATTACACCGTTTAGCAGCGATTTGGAAAAAAATATATGCGAGACGCCATCCCATACGTATAATATGTCGCCGCTGGCCGGACACATCACGCGCCGTGGACGGCAGCGATGCTGGGCGTGCAAATCAACTGTCAGCAGCTGACACCGGCCACATGAGCAGCCTTAAGGGGGATACACACACTTTACGAGGGGACGACCACGAGAGCAGCTCGCGAGGTGAGAGCGCCCACGGCCACGAACCAGGTGGCTACGTGGGCATTGCGGGAGCGCGACGGGCGGCGGAGGTGTGGGAGAGAGGTCGTGAGAGAGAGGCCGGAGAGAGGTCGTGAGGAGCATACGGGCTCACGAAAGTATCACAATCCATCCATTCCATCCGTTTTCAGAAACCGCTTAATCTTGTACAGGGTCGCGGTGAGCCGGAGCCTATCCCGGCAGACATAGGGTGCAAGGCAAGGCTATACCCAGGATAAGACGCCAGTCCATCACAAAGACACCCCGTATAGCCTTAACAGACTGTGGGGGCAAGTGCCGTTAGCGAGCACCTATGAAGGTCGACACGGCACACGAGGGGGTGGGTGACCAGCACCATGCCCGGCCGCCTTTGTCTCCCTAGTGGCAATGTTTACACACCGCACTAGGTACTCATTTGAGGCTGAGTCGACCTAGGGGAGGCCCGGGACCAGTTCAGAAAATCGTCACTGATATTGGCCGTGAGCGGGATTCGAACTCTGGTCGCCAGATTTGTAGCCCAGCGCGCTAACCACTGGGCCACACGCTCCCCACATCACAGGGCGCAGTATCACAAACCAAAAGGAAAAAACTATGGGGGGTGGGGGGGCAGGCGAGAGGTCACAACACATCCGGCACCTCACTGTAGATCGACACAAACGGCGGGCGAGCAGGCGGGCAAAAGCGGGGCGCGGCACGGCGGCGGTGGCGACGCACCTGTGCGGTATCCGGTGGCCCCGAGGTAGGCGGCGAAGGTACGCGGCTCGTGCGCCGCCTGCCAGAAGGGCGACGAGCAGTTCTCGTTGTTGGTGTACACGTGGTGGTTGTGCGTGTATTTCCCCGTCAGGATGGAGGATCGCGACGGGCAGCACATGGGCGTCGTGACGAAGGCGTTGGTGAAGTGTGCGCCGCCCTGCTCCAGGATGCGCCGCGTCTTGTTCATCACCTGCATGGAGCCTGCGGGCACGCGGTCGGGCGGGCGGGCGGGCGGGACACGACCCCCCGAGGGATGGGATTAGCGCCGCCGGCCTCGAGCGGCGGGTCGCGAGCGCCGCCTCGCGCTCCGTGGAGACCGTGCCCATGTGGGGCCTCGAGGTGCAAACGGGCGAGAAGCCCTGTCTTGTACCGATGTAGGTTTGGTCACGGCTCGATTCGTGACGGTTGCTCTTCAGAGCTGCTCTTTCGGGATAGCCGTATCACCACGTGCTTTCGATCTCTCCCTCGCGACGTTTTGCTTCCCACGTTGGAAGCATAACGCCTGATGGTGCTTCCAACGTGGGAGGCGAAACGTCGCGAGGGAGAGAGGGAGATCGCTCGACATGGCTATCCCGAAAGAACAGCTCTGAAGAGCGACCGTCAACCCCTGTCAGGGAGCATTGATAGCGTGTGTATGTTGATTGTAGCCGGGCACAACATCTGAATCATCGTCACGTCCCTAGAAGCTGTAGAAATTCCCTGCAGTGCGAGCCGTGTCGAGAGCTCTCTCTCTCTCCTTCACCAAAGCACAGCTTTGAAAAACTCCTATCATGCATCGGGCCGTCAAAACCTACATCAGTACGATAATAATAACGTATGACATTTATCTAGTGCGTTTCACCCAGAGGCCACTGTGGAAAAGTGAGGTAGGGGGTAGGCAGCCAGCGCCAACTCGCAAGACACTGTCCCTATAAATTATGATGGTATTGGCCAATTAATTGAAGTGTTTTTGTGTTGCGGGAAGAAACCGGAGAATCCGGAGGAAACCCACACAGAACAGGGGGAGAGAACGCAACACTCCACACAGAAAGGTGCCCAAGGCGGGAAATGAACCGCCAGAGGCAGGACCAATATTTCTGTGAGGCGCAGATATTCCCACTGCATAGACACCGTGCCACCCACCGACGGCAGTCGCTATCGACGCAGTGGAATTTCGATTTTATCGGTCAGTTCAAGAGTGTTTTCTTGCCGAGCTCGACGTCCTGGTCGTCGGTGAGGATGAGCACGATGTTGGGCCGGATGTTGCGCCGGTCGCGCTGGAGCTTCCCGCGCGCCCCGGGCGCCGCGCCGCGCGCCCCGCTCGCCGCCTCGGCCGCCAGCGCCGCCGCCAGCACCAGCAGCAGCAGCGGAAGCAGCGGCGGCGGCGGGCGCTGCCACCGCCGCCGACACTGTGGTGGCGCCGCCATCACCTCGAGCGGTCGCGGACGGGCGCCACGGGGTGCGGGCTCGAGGAGGGACGGAGGGTCGAGGAGCGAGGAGGGAGGCTCGCGGAGGCAGTTACAGGGGTGCTCTCGCGGAGCAGCGGCCGCGTGGTTAAGTCAGCGCTGGCGGTCGCATGCTCCTCGTGACGATGCGGCCGGGTGGCGTGGTTGGGTCGCGTGGCCGGCCGTTCGTCAGGAACCTCCTGCTGCTCCTGCTGCCGACACCTGCTGGGATACAACGCCAAGGCTGGGCGTGAGACTTGAGGCAGCGCCGGTGTGAGTGTGGGGCAGTGCCCTGGCCGCGGCGCCATCGTACGCCAGGTTCTCTGCGATAATCACTCGCGGGGTCCCCCCACGTGCCCGGCGATCGTTTCCCAAGCGTGTGACACGTTCTTCTGACGTCTTATGCTGAAATGACTGCTTAGACCTGGATTTCTTACAAATGTCGTTTTGGGAATATTTGCTGCTGGCCTATTTGAAGTTTTAGAATAGTCATTAATAAGCAGACGGTAAAGCTGATAAATACGTAAAGCCTTCGGTGTTGTACAGATACAATTTGCACTTATGGAGGAATTGAACCCGGTACCCTCAATGCGGGCACACAAACATTTATGCAAGGGCCTATGAAATACAAAGAAATACACAACGGCTGATTCGCATCTTGGCAATGTTACAGTGTTAACACACTCAGGGCTACAGGCAAAAACAATCATTACAAAGATAAGTGGCTTTGAAACAAACTTCCAGTATGATATTAGTGAGTATCTCAGTGCCACTGTATATTATATTTGGCTTCATTATACTGTGCACATTATATTCGTTCATAAATTCAGACGCGTGTGTACATATGCACGCCTAGAACTCTCTCGCGATGGGTACACGATTCAAATATTTGCACGCCCGTGCGCCAAAGAATGCGCGTCGATTTTTTTTTTTTCACAAATCATCCACGAACTTACAATCATTCTTTATTTATGTTGCATCGCATCAAAGTTAACAGCACGTTTCTCAAACCCCGCGACTCTGACAACGGAGCCGATCTATCGTCAAAAACCCACCCGCGACGATAAAGCGCGCGGGCGTAAATCCAAAACCAACCTGTCTTCTCGCGCGGAAGCGAGCGTTCTCGCGAACCGGCGAGCGAGCGACGGAGCGAGAGAGCGTGCGCGGGAGTGCGTGTGGCGGCCACGACTCCCTCCGATCACATCGGTTGCGGGCCGCGTGGGTGAGCGAGCGAGCGAGCGGGCGGGCGGGCGACAGGGGGAGCGCTATCGATCGAGGGTGCGTGGGTGCCCGGGCGATGCGCCCTCCCGGCTCGTCGCGCACGAGGCCTCGGCCACACACGGCACCGGAGGCGCCCGTCGATGAGCCGCGACGTCCGATTGCCGCCGCGCGTCGATAAACCGTGAGATCGGCGCTCGGTCGCGCGCGACGCGCCGTTCCCAAACTCCCGCTCTTTGTACGCACGTCGCGGAAATAAAAAAATAAAGTTCGAAACGTCAAAGTCAATAGAGTCAATGTCAACGTGTCTCCTTGCTCAAACATCGGGTCGGGGGTTTCGGAGCTTTGATGGTGGACTTGAGGCGATGGTGAGCGTTCCACATTCCTCCGTCGTATCAGGGACTGCGACGCGACCACCTCGTCTGCGGCATGTCCACCTTCTGTCGCCGTCTCACGACCGCTCTCTCCACCTCCACTCTATTCTCCGGTGCGTCTGAATGTCCGATTGACGACCAATTTGTGCGAGTTACAAATTATATCAATGACTGTGACAACTGTTAACTTTCCATAATGTGGTCCTCGTTTTAGCAACCACCCCCCGCCCCGCCAGAGGGTTGTTGTGCTGAGGTGACCCCAATGAGGATCGGAGATTATGGGTGTAGTAACTGTAAGTGTTGTGTCACATCGCCGCCCAACTAATTTGCTTAATCGTTCAATAAAGAACCCTATGCGTGAAACATTCTAGCATTTCCAAATTGCTAAATAATGTCCATTTGATTGCCCCCAGTTACCCTGTAACGGGCTGGCGTCCCATCAGGGGTGTCTGCCGGGATGGGCTCCGGTTTGCCGCAACCCTGTACAGGATTAAGCAGTTTCTGACAATGAGATGAGATGTCCATTTTACGCGTGAAAATTATTTTGTTTTATGCACACACATAAAAGACCATAGCTACTGACCGGAATGTCTGCGTTTAAATCCTGGGGCAGTCGCTTTTCTCCAATCGAACGTACTGCGTCGCCGACTCGCCGAGTGATATTAATTGCAAACTGCGGTAAGAGCGCTGGCTCGGTCACGGTGTGGTTTCTTCCTTTGAAACCTTTCCCCACGCACGAAAGACAAAGATCCCCCACGTAGCTCTGACAGACTGTTGGGGCAAGTGCTGTTAGTGAGAACGCGTGAAGGCTGGTACGGCGCACCTATGAGGGGGTGCTGTGACCAGAACCACACCTGACCACCTTTGTCTCTCCAGTGCCGATGCCGACAAACTGCGTCAGGAACTAATCTGCGGTCGTGTGAGCCCAGTGGAGGCCTCGTGCTGAGTTAGGTCACGTAAAAATTAAGTGTCGCAAACCCGCCTCCACCCAACACAGGCAATCAAAACGCGCCAATTCGTTACTACCTCGGCATACCGGTATGTTGGAGAGCGAACCCACAACATTCACAATGAAGGTACGACGTTTGGCTGATAGTTGCAATCGGCTTCATCAGGAACAAAGGCTCTGGCGAGAACCCGGGTGGAGGCGGGTTACGTGACCTAGCTCGTAAAAAGAGCAATGACATTGGTCACGAAAGCCTTCGGCTGTTCTCTGTTTGCATAGCTGCCCGCGTTGTCCCGAATAGCCGCGCGACCGTCCCCTTCGCCCCTCGGCTGTGGCGACGCCTGGCTTCGCGCCCCGGCCGTCCGAACGCGCCGTCGTGGACGAAGGAACGCCGGCGACGGGGACGTCGCGAGGGAGCCGCGGCGCAGACGCCCAATTCGTCTCCGTCAGCCGCGAGGAGGCTCGCTGAGCGACGGCAGGAAAGTGGAAACCGATAGCGGCCCGGCGGGAAGTGCCGCGGCGACCGGGGACGACGGAGGGAGGACCCGTCGTGGACGAGCGCGACCTGCTACGTGCCGCGGCTCGGGTCGCGAACGACAGCAGAGCGCGGAGAGCGCGTCGCCGGAGAGAAAACGCCTCGTCTCCGCTCGCGCAACTCTTTCGTCTCCGCTTGCGCAACTCTTTTTGTCAGCGGGGTGAAGCATTTGCTTTGGTGCTTGTCGCCGACTGCGTCCCGACCGTGCTGCGATAACGATGATAACGATAACAAATTGTCGCGCACGGATCCCGCCGCGGCCGCCGGGCCCAGGCAACACGCGGGTGCCGGGTGACGACGCGAGCTGCGAGCGGGTTTCGGTCGGACAGACGACGAGGTGCCGTGCGAGGACTGGTTTCGACGTGGAGCTTGCTGTCGTCGGAACTGGTGACCCATCGTGGGTATAGCCCTGCCTTGCGCCCTGTGTCTGACGGGATGAGCTCCGGCTCACCGCGACCCCGTACAGGATTAAGCGGTTTCCGAGAATGGACGGACGGATGGTTGCCGTGCTCTGCCGGAGCTACAGGGGGAAAGCTGCTCCGGGTTTGTGGGGCCGCGATAGGGAAGCGTCCTTCTGCGTTCGCTGTTTGGGAGCGCGGGGGGAGGGGGATGCTCAGGATCAGGAGTCGCGAGGAGCTACGGGCGGCGCTGTGGGCGGCACGGCGAGCTGTCGGGGCCGCCCGGCGCGCGGTGAGAACGCAGTGAACCCATCGCCCCCCGTCGCGGCGCTCACACGAGCCACGCGAGCTCACACGAGCCACGGGCGCGTCAAGCCGACAAAAAGTCCCTCGGAGCGGCGAAAAGGTCACATTACGTACAAGACCAGACTTCACGAGGCGGGATTTTTGGTGAAGTAATTTGCTGGGAAAACCAGCTCGCTAATCTGCGGAAAAACCCTGTTCTCATCAGTTCCGAGGCGGCTGCCTGGATTTAAATCTGAGCTCAATCGTGACTCAAACCCCAGACACAACACAGAAACCTTCTTCCCCTTCTCATTGCTTGGATTTAAACATGATGACGGGTAAGGATGGGTGGTAGGGAGCTTCACTAAGACACTCGCCTCGAGCGAGGCATGCTGGGCTCTGTCACCGACACCTGGGCTCGTTCCCAACGACTGAGAGCGGAGAGCGATTGCCTCATTCGAAATTAAACTCGTTCGTTCATTAGCAGTACCCGCTTAATCCTGGAGCCTATCCTGGCAGACACAAGGCGCGAGGCAGGGCTATACCCAGGATGGGACGGCAGTCCGTCGCAGGCCACCGACGGCAATTTTAGTCCGCAAGCCAATTAACGTAGGCGGCAATGTCAGTCCGTCATTCTTTGGATCGTTGGAGTAAACCGGAGGTGATAGATGTTGGATGATGTTTATTATCGCAGCAGAAAATACCCAGCGAGTTTGCAAGCTCTGGATGCGGGATTCCTGCGACACAACAAGCCCTCGCACTAACCAACGCACGCACCAAAGTGTGCGAGGATGAACCCCGAACCATGACCATAAAGTAAACAGCAACACAGGGGCAAGTGGGCCCTGAGGAGCAAAATGTTGAGCATCTCTGGTATAAGGTCCGTCTAGAAGTGTCTAATAGATAGATCTAGCATAGAGCCGATCATTACCGATGTTTACAAACAGACGATTTTTGTAAACGAGCTCTCATCTAGCTACAAATAAAGTGCGCGCACAACTTGCATTACCTTCAAAATGAAAAAGTGTAAATGTTTTTGTTTGGTTAATTTCTTATTTTTATACTTTAATTTATTTTTGTCAATTCGAGTGTTGGTTGTGTCGCAGGAATACCATAAAGAGCTTGCAAGCTCACTGGGTATTTTTCTGTTGTTATAATAAACATCTATCTAGCTATCTAACGTCAACAATTGCGATGTCTACTCTTTTCTCTGTGTTCCTTCGGACGAGTGTGAGAAGGACGCAGTTGAAATCACGTGCGTGTTACCTCGCGTTACGAGCGGCCAGGGGCACGCTGCTCGCTCCAAAACTGAGCACGACATGTTTGAAGAAACAAAAATGTGAAAAATTATGGGTTGTGGTTCTGCGGACTTGGTAATCAGTGGGCCCTTCCTGCCACGGAATCGCACGACCGCAGCCTGGGAAGTCACCGCAGAGTTTGTGAGAAGCGTCAAATTGACGTTTTATCGCAGCAGCAATCACGCCACACCGTCGTTAATCACCATGGTAGCGGAGTAAATAATATCTCTGCCCTTTAATGGAGCCTGGAGGCGAATTTCACTGGGGTTTCCTTTCTGACGGGGGGGGTGGGAATTCTCAGACGTTTTAATGCGAGGGTTTAAAAAAAGAACCAACTGATTGATGCGATGTCAGTTGAAATGCTACGGTGAAAAGTTGGTGAAAGTTTTTTCGCGTGAAGAATGCAAATAAAACATTAAAGCGTAAGGGTACAGAGAACGTTACTAAAACCGATCCGCCGTCACAGAGAACTTTCTAAAACCGATCTGCCGTCGTAATTAAAACTGTGCCTTCACAACTTATTTCACAAGCGGAAAAAAAAAACCTGAAACCATCAGCACAGACATTCAACGTTTCCTACGGCAGCAGAAATAGGTTACTGTAAAAACCTATCATCCGTCGTGAAAGAATTATAATTGGAAAGCAGCTCGAACTCCTCGGCCGAAAGTCGGGGCTCTGCGAAAGATAAAGTTTATAACAAGGAAACTAGAAGTTTGAGCGCACATCAGAAGCGAGGAAGTGATGAGAGATGTTGGCGAGCGCGCGGCGCCTCTCTCCCGACTCCTCTACGAGTGTCAGGCAATACAATCTACACACCGCCAAGTGTGTGTATACTGCTTGTGCGAGCGGTGGTTAGCCAGCCGTGCTACGAACCCAGCGACCCGAGTTCGAATCTCGCTCACGGCCAACACGAATGACGATTTTCTGAACCGGTCATGGGCCTCGACTATGTCGAATCAGCCTCAAATGAGTAGCTAGTGTGGTGTGTAAACATTGCCACTAGGGAGACAAAGGCGGCCGGGCGTGGTGCTAGTCACCCACCCTCTCGTGTGACGTGTCGACCTTCATAAGTGCTACTCGCTAACGGCACTTCACCCTTCAATCTGTTACGGCTATACGGGGGTCTTTGTCTTTGTTGTGTTATTGACCCAGCTGACACTGCTATAATAATGATTCCATGATAGATGGGACCTCTATGGAATGGAATTACGTAGGAGCCACACGCCGATTAGGCGATCGCAAATCGATCCGCTCAACATTCTCACATGCAGCCATACGTGAGAATCGTGCTTATTTATCCGGGAGAGCGACACAAACATCAAACATTCCAAGACAGGCCTCCGCGACGCAGAACTTTCCCGACACACAAAGGGAGCATTATCGAGGACCGCATTATTATTATTATTATTATAAACCGGAGCCATTCACCACTTGCGGTAGAGTACTTTTGCGGTGAAAAAAAAACGGAACACTAGAAGCGTGAACACCTGCAATAGCGAACAAAGGCCGTGTGATGAGGTCCGTAACGTAATCCGCGTGTCACGGCGTGGAGACGGGCGTCAAGGTGCCCGGCACCGCTCCGTCCGCACAGCCGCGGATTCTGGCAAAAGCGGGCTTTCGGGAAGAAGCCACGTCAAGGACGAGCCGCTGCTCGCTCCAAGGCAGCCGAGGTTTCGTGACATCGATACAACGACGAGCACGATGATGACACAGTAACGCGTCGGATCAGCAACGGAGTTGTGAAGCGAGCGCCGCTGTCCGCCACGCGTCCGAGGCCGCGGGGCTGCGAGGGCGAACGTGGACATTACAGATTGGCTTTCATTTACCGACGTAGGTTTGTCACGGCTCCATGTTGGAGAATCGCTCTCCATAGCTGTTCTTTCGGGAGAGCCGTGTCGAGTGTTTGCTCTCTCTCCTTCGCGAGGTGTCGCGCGCCGCAATGCTTCGCGTGTGCGATTGAGGAATACGCAGCGTTAAACACCCACCTCGCACACAGACCGCTTTCGGACACGGGGGGGTTCTGCTGCTGGTTAAAATCCATAAGGGTATTTGTCAATTGCAGTAGATCTGTAATCGATTGCTTTGCTTACAGGCCACGAGACAGCCCATTGCTCATTCCAAGCTGTAATGGCTCTAAGCAATGGCAGGCTACGTCTGTGAAACATCCAGCCTTGCGCCGTACGAATGGCACGGATATCAAGAACACCATTACCATTTTCCGAAACCGCTTAATCCTGTACAGGGTCGCGGTGAGCCGGAGCCTATCCCGGCAGACAAAGGGCGCAAGGCATGGGTATACCCAGGATGGGACGCCAGGCCAACACAGGGCACTAAGACCATACTATCACAGGAACCACAACCACAGTTACAACCACGGTAGGCTTTGCTACGAGGGCAAACCTCCGACTGTTACACGAATGACTTAATTTGATATTGAACATCACAGGAGCAGCGTGAGGTGTCCTAGCGGGAGTGCATTCACCGCCTTTTGCAGTGGCTCACTTTTCGAACCCAGTGGCCACCACCGATACGACTGCCGGCATATGCAAGCGTGAAAATGCACGCCGTCCGCTTTACAGTGGCCGTTAAAGATCCCATGGCGTGCCTCTAAAGAGTAGGCCCCGGTGTGCTGGCCTCATGGTCCGCAGGGCCCGCGCACATGCTGCTGCGTGGCTCTTGAAGCGTCGGGGAAAAACATGACTTTGACCTCGGCCGGCCCCACACCAGGCAAGCACACATTGGGTGTGAGTTCTGTGGTCTGCGGGAACGCGCCACTCCTCATACTCGTGCCACATCATCATCAGCACCCCCTTAATCCTCTACAGGGTCGCGGTTTGCCGGAGGCTATCCCGGCAGACACAGGGCGCAAGGCAGAGCTATACCCAGGATGGGATGCCAGTCCATCGCCAGGCACCGTCAGCAGACCAATTAACCTATACAAATGTCTTTGGCTTGTGGGAGACAACCGGAGTACCCAACGAAAACCCAGGCGGACACGGGGAGAACGTGCAAACTCCACACAGAAAGGCACCCGAGCCAGGAGTCGAACCGGGGGGCGTCTTGCTGCGAGGCGGCAGCTCTACTCACCGCGCCGCCCAATCGTGTCACACTGCGACGCGACACATCGGCTATGGGAGTCCACGCTTAGCATCTCCGCGTAAGCTGCTGTTAGCCTGTGCATTAAATCCTTTCAGCGCGTGTCTCCCAAACGGAGGGATACAATTACACGACGATGGCGCAGCAGCCGGCAGCTCTTTGAGCTGAACCACCGTCACATGCCCGGCTAAAGCGCGATGAACAATCGCTCAAATGGGAGCTAAAAAAAGGCGACGTGTGCGGTGCTAGCGTTTCATGCATGAGTGGGCCGCATGCGGCGACTGATGACGCTCACTACAGGTGGTGAGCTGGCGCTAGTCTTATCTAAGTAGTACCTCTGAATGACATCACCGGGACACGACATCCGGAGTACACGTGTATCTAAGGTCACTTTCTGACTGCGGACCCAGGCTCAAAGCGATAACATGAAGAGATACGCGTGAACGGATTCGGAGTGCGTTTGGGAAACCATCCATCCATCCATTGAGAAACCGATTAATCCTGTACGGCTATCCCAAAAGAGCAATTCTCAGATGAGAGTACTGGTTGACTGCTGGGGGTCGCTACGACATTTGGAGGCCTTCTTTCACCCGTGGGTTGACCATCGCTGATGTCATTATGACCGTGAAACCATGGCATGTAATCATTAAGCGACGTGGTGTTTACATTTTTGTCCTTTGTGCGGTCAATTAGGTTACACGGCAGAATGGATGACGGGTTAAACTGGACAATTGACCTGCCCTAGCTGTTAATGATTCTCAGAGTTAAGCCAATAAAGTGAAGTGCATTTTGAAGGTCATATGATCTCAGGAATGACCCCCTCCCCGCCAAGAATTCGATTTTGGGGACGGGGCAGCTGTTGTGGAGGAGGAGTTGGTTTCAGTTTTTTTTTTAAAAGCCGCTGTCCTCACGATCCCACAGCCACACTGTCGTGATGATCGGCAATCGCGAGTCACCCGGTGGAAATTCCCCATTCTGGTGGCCGAAACAAGTCCCTCCGTGGTACAACCATCAGTGAATTTCTACTAGAAGATACACACCACCAATAGGTGATGTGGGGTTTGCCACGATGAGCTTGTCAAGAATAGGAGTCCACAACACCTCGTTGTTTCAAGCTCTCGGTCAGCGAAGTTGTATTCTGACACACGGTGTTACCACCACTCACTGTACATGAACACTCTGCTCACCGCGCCTGAACCCTTCACTCACTGTGCCTGAACACTCCCCTCAGGCAGGAAGGGGCAGCTGCCATGGCATTGCACCCACGCCACCACACACAAACACAAATGGCCCTGCGCCGTCAGAATGTGACGAACCGCTTCGTGTGACACGCGTCACGTTCACATTTACACTGTAAATATTTAATTTGTAAAAACTCTGACGTGCGCTCGGGGAATGAGTGAGCTTTAATTATGAGCCACTCCTACGGCTGAAAAGTCATTTTCCTACAATTTCCCATGACCCCCCTCCCGGAAAAAAACCCCCACAAACCATGAAAGTTTTCACTGTGAGATTGATGAATTACCACGAAGCAAAAATGTAAAAACGTGACCAAGCTGCCCGCGGCAAGCCACCGAGGCTTCAATGCTCCAGGTTCGTGCTTTAGAAGCGGCGGTGAGCGCTCGCATGTTAGAAGGCAAAGGTCAATCTGTTAAACGTTCAGCGGGACGCGAGGGAGCGAGCGCGAGAGAGAGCGAGCGCCGGCGTTTTATTGATGTGGGCTTCATGTTCAGAGTCGACCTTGAGGAGGGCTTGCCGATGTAGCAGAATGCTAATGCCACGCGAGCGTTCGGAATCAAACGGAGAGGGTGCCGCTCGTGCCGATGCGTCACCGCGACACCTTTGCCTGGGTCACCTGACGCGGCCTCGGAGGAAACGAGTGACAAATTTGACGTAAAAAGATGCAAGCTTTTTACCCTTTCTCGCAATGATAAGATCTCAAAACACCAAATAGACACCTTTCACAAAGCGTCAGGTTTGCAACAAGCCACGGATGCTTGTGACGAAACTTGCAAACAACATGCTTTGAACGCCTTGTGTATATAGGACGCCACGCGTGTACTGCAGTCAATTAGCAAATGAAGGACATTTGGCGCGGAGTGTAATTATAAACACGAGGGTTTATGATTGAATCTCTAAAGCGCGATTTACGTGTTTCACAGCGGCTCTGCCTAGCCAACTAATGGTTTATACTTGGCGAGTAATGGACTGAATTTGACGAGTAATTTTCAAAACGCTTTGCCTCATTAGATTCGACAGACAAGCCGGTGGGTTGTGACACATTTGGCCAACTCTCAGTTGCCTTCTCATCCCCAAGCAAACATTTAGAACCATTTATCAGAGTGCTGGGCATTTTTTTTTTTGGTACATATTTGCTTTCGTCTAAAAATAGTGCAAGGTAAGCAATACGCTGCAGAATGACCACAAACAAGGCAAAATAGGGTGCATCTGGCCAGGTTAATGTGAGGGCAAAAACAGAAAATACGAGGCACAACATTAAACAACCGGCCAGACATGCAAACACATTGCAGCGCCGTGATATTGCCCGTAGGGTCGCAAGCAACAACAAAGCCAGTCGCAAACTTCCTCTCTCACTCGTCACACGAAGAAATGACTCACGGCAGCCGGTGTCGAGACGGCTGCTCACTCCGCACACAGGGACACTCCTGTTCTGCGCCCAACACACTTTTGCGCCGCCACCCTTGCGTGGGTTTTTGTGGTTAACTTGAACAAGATTTCCTCTTGATGTTATTACTCACTTCAGTCACAAATCGGTGCAAGTATAAAAACTGCACCCCGACCAATGTCTTTCGGAAGAGCCGTGTCGAGCGGCTATCCTGAAAGAACAGCTTTGAAAAGCAACCATCGTGAATCGAGCTTTGAACACCTACACCAGTACAGATAGTTACAGCAGAAGCTCCCCCAGAGCTGTTAATCAAGGGAGACCCTAGTAGGAGCGCTAGACTCCAGGTGACATAGCTCTGGGGTTCATTGCAACACACAAAACCCCTCTAGCACAAAATAGAATATGATAAAGTGCCCCATTAGCCCTTATTATGAGGGGCATTGGACGAGCAGCCAGGAAGTCATCTCTGCAAAGAGATAGCGTGGAAAGAAGCGAATATTGGGTCACCGGCAAATGGCCCCAAAATGTGAGACACTCAGCGCAGGATTGTGGCCTGACCGGCTGGGTCGCCGGGCCGTTCCAGCAGCACGGCGATGTCACCGAACCCCGGCGCGTTGATGGTTTTCACGGCTCCATGTTTGAGAATTTGCTCTCAAGAGCTGCTCTTTTGGGATAGCCGCGTCGAGCGTTCCTCCTCTCTCCTTCGCGACGTTTCGCCTCCAACGTGTGAGGCGAAACGTCATCAAGAAATGATCAAACCGCTTTATATTAACTCGAAAAAAGTGGGCTTTGGCAGAAGAGTTAATTAGAAGGGAACATAAGCCAACGGTTGACGTTGTTGACAGAATAGCAGCCGAAAAAAAATGTTATACCTAAGAAATCGACCAATAGGGAGACGGAGCGGTGGGAACGGTTCATGGGCGCGAGTGAGATGGATTGTGGCATTGCAGAATCATGAGGTATTGAAAGCATGGGAAGAGCTATTCATAGCAGCGGTCAATAACTGGCTGATTACGATGTTTACGAGCAGTTTAAACTCTAATAAGACGGCAGAGTCAGGTTTTGAACAGATGTTGTGTCTCAGAAATAGGAGTGGGATTACCAACTTGGAAGATAGAGGAATAATTTAGAAACAAATGTGGTCAATATTGTCAACAGGGGAGGCGAGGGGGACGCACAAAACGGAAAGTAGTAGTTGCGGGTTTATATACATGCCACTGATTTAAAAAAAGTGACCTTGGCAATTGCAAAGGTCACAGTGGAAGAGCAGAATGTTCCTTAATTTACTGTCAAGTCACCACAGTCTGGCAACAATCTACATTTTCCCCTTGAGGTTTGTATATTGAAATACCACCGCTCTTTACAGCAACATTTACAAATCCAAAAATGAGGTTCTTTTTTTTGTTACTGCCAAAATGTGCCCATGTAAATCGAACACTCATACTGATGAATGCCACATTCAGTCGATCCGAATGAATATTACACAAAAACACCGACAGAGATGTGTGGAATTCTACGGAGGCTATTTCTTCTCAAAACATCCAATTATTATTGCTTTTGCAAAATATTTATGCGAATGCGTTCCAAAAATGTCACATGTGTTGATCTATCACTGCCGTAATATTATAATAATAATAGCATTTATAGAGCGCCTTTCACCCGAGGGTCACAAAGCGCTGCACAAGGCAGCTCGATAGTTATTTGCTGTCTGAAGCCAATCTGCTCCATTGTTTCGTTCAGCAACGTGGCACAGCAGTAACATCTGCGCCTCGCAGAAAGATGTTGTGTTTTGTCGATTTATTACGAGACTTTCTGTCGACCGTGATGCAGGTAGACAAGACGAGACGACTGTCTGCCCAGATCAATACCAGGCGCGGATTTGACGTCATCGTGATTTTCAAGATGCTATGAAGATCGTCAGCAAGCGATCCAAATGTTGGACGGATTTCAAACACCATACTTTGCCTTTCATACCACTTCCAAAAAACTATATAGTGACATTTGACATTTTAACAAAAACAACGCCGAAGACGACCATCTACCTGGACCAATAAAAAAAACTAGAGTTGCCTGCGATTGCATTATTTAGGTCAAACAGGGTTAAAGATGTATTTTTCTGGAGTACAAAGGCACACACGCGTGAGAACGCAAATATCAAACGCTCGGCCTTAAACGTTATTGCAAACATCACGCAAAGCCCCCCAAATCCACTGCTCCTCTAAACAATCTTGGCGGCGATCTTTATAATGTGCACCTGTCCTGCTGAGCTGACACCGCGCTCAATGGGCGGAAATGTGGACTTACGGGTAAATAAACGTGCCCTGCCGGCTTCGCGCAATAAAGAATCGTGAAATACAGGTCCTGCCTCGCGCGGCCTACGTGCGGCGAGAACGCACGAAGCTCCGCGTCGAACGGGCCGTTTCCACTGTACGGCGCGGCGCTGACAAACGCCGATAACGAGCGGAGCATCGCCACCGCTCCCACCCGCCACCGCTCCCACCCGCCACCGCTCCCACCCGCCAGCGGCGAGACGAAGACGGTTTTGCAAACAAGACTTTGACGCGACGTTCTCCGCGCGTCCGCCGCCGGCATCGCCGACCGCGCTCGTTTCACGGACGAACACGCCCTTGGCCGTGAGAATGTGGAATTGACACCGTCGCCTGATACTTCGACTGAGGGAGTGCCAAGCCGCACTGGCTGCTGCGTGCCAAGCAGTCGGGCGCCGATTCGACCGCGCCGGTCTCGTCACCGCCATCGCCGGGATCATCCGCGGCAACTGGCAGACGCGGCGGCGGCATCACGTCACGGCTGTAGTTATCGGCAACAGTAGCGAACATTGTTGCCGTGTCGATGCCCGCGGTGCACCCGCCGCATTCCAGACAATCGTCGTCCAGCACGCGGTCATCGTCAGCCGTCGAAAATCCTCTTCATCACGGTCATCGCGGTCGTCTCGTTAAACCCGGCCCACGCTTTAGTTTTTGCCGCAGCCTAAGCGCAGAACCCACGCGACGCCAAATCAATACCGCCGGGAGGAGGGGGGGGGGCGGCATTAAATCCAGCACGACAACAAAAACAAAGTCGCAGCTCTGGCCACCTTTGCCGGACGACGTTTTTTAAAGCCGCAAGAGAAACGCGCGTGGAAATTATTTCACCTGCCTGTCCTTTCAGATGTTATTGCTCGCGCGGTGGAATGTCCGTGCGTGGTTGCCGCCAGCGTGCGAGGTGTGTTTATTGGGCCCCTCGCTCCCCTCCGCAGGTGCCTCGCAGGAGCGCCGGCGTCGAGCGGGGGGCGCTGCGGTCGGGAAGGAGTTATGCGCCCGGATTCCGGAGCGGGTATCTGGCAAATGACAGCGCCGAGCGCTCGGGCACGCAGGGGGGCCGACGCGGGGCGGCGGGAGGAGGAGGAAACGTGGCGATAAAAAGCGGTGCCGCTTACAACAACACGGAGAGAAACGTTACGCGGAGCGAGAGAGGCGTTCTGCTCGGCGGGCGTGGAGGCACGACAAGTATTCGAGCGAAAGCGTTCGTCCAGTTCCGCCGTTCCTCCCGTTGGCGGGTTCGGCGATGATGGTGCGTGCGTGCGTGCGAGCGAGCGAATCGCCATTTGGTGCCATTGGCGCTCGGGATGCAGACAGTTGTCACGTTTGCCGTAGGTTTTCAGGGCTCGATTCATGACGGTTGCTCTTCAGAGCCGCTCTTTCGGGATAGCCGTATCACTGAGCACTCTCCTCTCTCCCTCGAGACGTTTCGCCCCCCACGTTGGAACGCCTAATGATGCTTCCCCCCCGTGGGAGGCGGAACGTCGCGAGGGAGAGAGGGAGGTCGCTCGACACGGCTATCTCGAAACAGCAGCTCTGAAAAGCAACCATCAGTTGTTACATTGTCATTATTGTGTGTTGCATGATGCGATGCTCAGGCATCTGTCGGAGCAGAGGAAGCAACAACGATGGACGTTTCTCTTTGCTGGACAAGTTAGGGTCTCATCCCTGCGCAACGTAACGCTGTACATTCCTTGTATTACTTTCTGATTTTAGGTATGATTTGCGTTGGTTATTTTGAACGTTTGTTGTATGGCAGGAATCCTGCATCTGGAGCTTGCAAGCTCACCGAGTATTTTCTGCTGTATTAATAAACATCAATATATTGGAGACAGAAGGATTCAGCATTGTCGTGTGCATACGGCGCACGACAATGCTGCGCATATTTACCGCGAGTGGAGGCTGAACCGCATCAGCAGCGGCGGCGGCGGTGATGATGATGGCAGCGCCTTTGCGGTTGAGACGCGGGTCAGATCGTCACGGGTACGGCAACACATCAACAGACGCGCGCACGGCAGCTGTAATTGTGCCATTAACAGGAGAACGGTGGAGACCGCGTGACATTCAGCGGAGAGCTGTCTGTTTGACGGAGCTCGCGGGTGTCCATTCCTGGTGTGCGTGCGCACGCACCCACGTCCCCGACGGAGCGCTAGCGTATCGGTTAGCTGCCGCGCCACGGACCCGGCGCCCCCGAGTTTGACTCCAGCTCACAGACAACACGAGCGTCGATTTTCTTAAATCGATCCTGGGCCTTCCCTAGGTCAGCTCGGCCGTGTGCCAAACATTGCCAATGGGAGAGACAAAGGCAGCCAGGCGTGGTGCCGGCCTACCCCCGACCCTCTGTCGAGCCGTGCCGGCCTTTATAAGTCCTCGCCAACAGCACCTGACCGTGCAGCCCCGTTTAGGCTACACAGCGAACCTTTGCATGCGCACCCCGTCGGTGACCCCGGGTGCATTTCCGCAGCGCTCGGCGAACAGGCGGCACGTGGAAGGGCCGCGCGCAGGTCCGACAGGCGGACGCCGCCTCCGTTATTGAAACCACACTCGGCGCGGCGGCCTCGCTCCCCCGCAAGACATCGCCGCCTCCCGCCGCCTGAACCCGCCGGGACCCCGTCAGGCTCGGCGCGTATTATTTCAGCCGTCGCTTTAATTACATTGTCACGTGTGATGTTGAGCAACGCGAGGGCCGGACCTTTCCTAGCGAGGGGCCGCAGGGCGCCCGCAGGTGGCCCGCTCGCTATAAACGGCCGCGGGAGGAGCCACGTAATTTCTCGCGGAAGCAGCTATCACAACAATTTACGCTGAGAGGAGAGGAGCGGCTCGGCGTGCGCGCGGCCCCCGCGGCCCCTCGCTAGGAAAGGTCCGGCCCGGATCGTTTGATCGTTTTTGCCGGAGGGGGTTTGTTTAATTCGCGTTTTGGCACGCGAGCGGAATACCCAGGATCGTTGTTCGTAGCTGCGATGTTGTCGCGACGTTTGGTGTCCCGACGTTTGGTGTCCCACGTTGGACGCAGCGTCGGGACTCCAATGTGGGAGGCGAAACGTCGTGAAGGAGAGAGCAGGAACACTCGACACGGCTATCCCTGAAGAACAGCTACGGAGAGCGATACTCATATTTTAAGCCGTGAAAACCCACGGGAGTACATCACCAGGATCGTCCGCCAATTTGCCCAGCCGGCAACAATACGATGTTCGACGATTGCTCTCAAGAGCTGCTGTTTCGGGGATAGCCGTATCCAGTGTTCCTCCTCCTTCTCGACGTTTTGCCTCCAACGTTGGAGGCTTCATCAGCCTCGAAACGGCTACCCCGAAAAGAGCAGCTCCTTGATAGCAATTATTAAAATCAAAGCTCTTCTCAAATATGTATTATATGTTGTTGCATTAATTTCACGAGGTCTACTCAGCGCAAAAAACATCATTGCTCACTGTACGAGAAACCACCACACATTCACGTACAGTACGAACGAGGAAAGCAGAGACGGGAGTAGAAACACGAGCTTGCGGCTCGTCGACGGCAACAGAAAATAATTCGCCGGACAAGTGTGAAAGCAAAATAGCTCAATGTTCTTGCCCTCACGCGCAGAGTTCAAACCGCTCCATATCTTTGGGCCACGAGTTTGAAACCAATGCAACAGGTAACCAAAAAAGTACAAACCTCTAATCAAACGCAACAGCTCCCGAAACAACTCGGCCCACAGGCCAGGCAAACACGGCTCCCGTTGCCTCCGCCTCATAATTCACGTTTAGCCGCTGCGACAACCGTCGGGGGCGATAAAACACTGCGTTTTTGTTCCCTGCGCCGTCCGCGCTAAGTAACACTGGCGCTAAGTAACAGTGGCGCGCGTTGTTTCAGATCGCGTTTGAACGGCGAGCGTCGCCGCGGTGATTTTCCTCAAAACGGTTCGTGCTGGGGGCGGCACGCTGGCGTAGCGGTGAGCAGCGCTGCCGCATCGCAGCAAGAAGCGGCCGAATTCGAAACCCGGCTCGGGTGCCTTTCTATGTGGAGTTTGCGTGTTCTCCCCTCGTGTCCGCGTATGTTTTCGCCAGGCACTCCGATTTCCTCCCACAATCCAAAGGTATCCTGCTGCCTGGGTTAATTGGCCAGTAGACTAAATTGCCCCCAGTGCCCTGTGATGTACTGGCGTACCATCCTGAGTATAGCCCTGCCTACGCCCTGTGTCTGCCGGGATAGGTTCCTGATCGTGCAGCTCTTCACAGCAATTCCAATACATGGAGCCATGAAACCCGACATCAATACAAAAGCGTTGTGTTTATAAAATAACATTTCAGGGCAACCTGTTTATGAATGCAATACAAATAGAGCTTATGTTAGCACCTCATAAACATTGTGTGAACGTCTACATTCGTAAGTTGCACCTGTCACCAGAAAGTCAAGGGCCTGAGGGATGTTGTGACAGCACAGCTGGCTAGATGTCACAGAGTTCAGGAGATATTATTAGCCTTTACGCTGCTTGCTTGTTTTGTATTTACATTCGCTATATAAACAAGGCTGCAGTATTACACACACATACCATGCACACATATTGATGCAATACGACACAGAGAGCCACGCTAAAGCACCGTTAGGGTGGTTATGACTCAATGTTATTGCCTGCAGCTTATAGAGCAAAACAAAGGCACCTTTAGGATTCTTATAATTCAACATTCATACCGGAAACCTGGAGCTCATATGACATGAGTTGCTCAGTGGCGTAATCCGCTATGGTTTTAATGATGGATGCTCTTCAGAGCTGTTCTTTTGAGTGCTCTCCCTCAGTCCCTCAAGACGTTTCGCCTCAGAGAACAGCTACTGAAGAGCAACCACGATGAATCGAGCCGTGAAAATCTACAGCAGTACAAGGTTTTAATATTCACGATTAGGGGCAACAAGCGCTGTACACCAGTAGCTCAGCGATAACATTTGCCAGGGCACCCCGATAGCGTCCACGATACAACACCACCGTTAGCGCTGCGCTAGCTTCCCAGCCGGACCGTCGGGCGGCCGCAGGGATCGAACTGTCGACTAGGAGCGAGCGGCGCGCTGACGGGCCGCACTGACAGTGAGGCGCCGGTCCCCCGTTCTGCAGACGGACCTCTTTTTACTTCCAACAGCTGTGAGAAATTTCTGCGCGGTTTTTTATTTTATTTTATTTTTTTACTTTAAATCTGTCTCGTAGCCGTACGTCAAGTTTTCTTAGAAGAATCTCCATCCATCCAAGTTCTAAACCGCTTGCCATGGTGAGGGTCGCGGCGACAGCTCTTGAAGGAGGGTGGACCAGACATCCGTTTCCTCAGCAACAGATTCCAGCTCTTCCTGGGGGATTTTCTAGGAGTTCCCCGGCCAGTCGAAGGATATAATCCCTCCAGCGTGTCCTGGGTCGGCTTCGAGGTCTCCGCCCAGTGGGCCGTGCCTGATAGACTTCCCGGGGGAGCCTCCCAGAATATCGTGCGAGCGGCGCGTTTGATGGCGCGTTAACGCGCGTCACCTGTGTTGTGGCGGCGCGATGAAGCGGACCGCGTTAACCGGACGCACGTTCCCAGCGCCCGCTCCCACATTCCGAAAGGAATCCGTCGCATCTGCCACGAGGAGGTTCCTCGCGCCGTAGCATCCGGGCCTTCCCGTCGGTAGCGCTGCTGAGCGGCGGCAAGCCGGGCAAACGCGCAGCCACCCAAGTAGCTCGAGGCCTCCTCCCGATTCATTGAAAAAAATCGTTAAAACGAGTCGAGGTTGCGTTAAATATCAACCCAGGATAGAGTTCTGTAATACAGAACAAGCTAACGTGGGTATGTTTTCACGGCTCGATGGATGAGAGTTGCTCTTTTCGGATAGCCGTGTTGAACGCTCCTCTTCTCTCGCCTCTCACGGTGGAGGCATCGTCATTCATGATGCCTCCAACGGGAGGAGGAATGCTCTACACTGCTATACTGAAAGAGCAGCTCTTGAGAGAAATGTTAATAACGAGCGTAGGAAAGATTGTTTGCATCTCTCAAAATATCTCTAAGTTTGTCCTCACGTCTCTTATCTCTCAACATTCATATCTATCTAAAGGGGTCTCTCCCCAAGCAGTAGTTGTTTTTCTCAGGGTCCCCAATGGGCCAGCACTGACACCACTTTGCATCCGTGAACCCTGCGCCATCCAAACACAAAGCAGAGACACCTCCAAAATAAAATAAGCGTTATTAACATAACTGTGGAGTAACGTGTCAAATTAATGTGACATCACATCTCTCTGTATCAATCATTCTTATTATTATTACGCGTGTCTACCCTGGAATGCCTCACACAGAGTCTGAAAACTCTTTTTCTGGAGGGTTCTGCCAAGTTTATCGCAGTGGGGGCACAAGCCTGCTAAGTGTAATCTTGCCTGAGAATGTTTTGGGGGTAATTTTTCAGCATTGGGCTGTTTGCCAAAGGCAGTTACATTGTATGAGGTTTTTTTTTTTTAGCCATGGGAGGAAACTGGAAAACTCGACGGAAACCCATGTGAAACAGGTGGGGTAACATACAAACTCTACACACAGAGAGGATGCCAGATTCAGGAATCGAACCGGGGGATTTCTGTGCTGCGGGACACAACAGTCGCCACCCTGCCACCCTGGTGCCCTGCGTGCGAATAAAACACGGCGTCAAGCTGCTAAAACAGGACGTTTAAGTGAATCGCGCACGGTTATGCTCAGCGTCGAGTTGAAAGAGTAGCGCGTGTGACGGATGCAGGGAAGACAGGACGCGAGAGCTGTCGCTGCGAGGGACGACGCCGGTGACGGTCGCTGTGACGGCGCGCGACCCGCCGCCGGCGAGCCGTTACCCGAAACCCCGCCGAATTAGCGAGCACCGAGCGTCCCGTTCTGGCACAAACGCCCGTTTCTCACGCGAGAGCGGGACAGCGCGGCGACGCGGTTCGCACGAGAGACGCGCGGCGAGCGGCCTCGCCGTCACTTCTCTTCAACCGCGGCGTCGGAGTATCGCGTTACTTGGTTAACTTAATTAGACTTTCCTCCGAGGAAATTTTCCCACCGCGTGAAATGAAACTCTAGAGGTGTGGCCGCGTTGCCAGCAACCTCGCGACGGCACCGCAGCCTCGAGGAAACCGCGCTCCCGCCTCGGATCCCCGCGGAGCCGACGCCGCGCGTGCCACGTGGCAGCGCCCGAGCCCCAACAAGTCGACGTTCGTTAGTTTGTACGTTCGTTATAATAATTACCTGCTTGGTCCCTTCGATGCGTAACCTTAGATCCACGTAAGAATGAAAATGTCTGCCTAGCTGTGATTGCAGATATTGATTTGGGTTTGAAAAGGTGCACTTGTTCGCCGTCAATGTGCAATAAGCCACCTATATTTGTTTTACCCATCGCAACGTTAACTGTAATAAATGTTGAACTACTTTAACTACTGTCTGTTGACGACCGCGTCGAGCTCCCGTACCCGTTGCAGCCGCACGCAGGCCCGACGCGGCGTGAGTCCGGGGCAATGTGCCCCAGGCCCCTCGGGCCGAGGCACGCAAAGCGCGACACCGAAAACCTGGCCTCAAGATGCGGCGGCGGCGGCAGCAGGTGGAGTCAACGTGTGGGTTTATTTCCCTCCCCCCCACGCTGTGAATGTGCGGTGCCGTGAGAACGCAGAATCAGCGCACGGAACCATTGGCCCTGGGCGCGGGGAGAGCGCTGGGAGGGGGCGGCGGGTCGCACGAGCGGAGCAAGCGCCGCGCCGCGCCGCAGATTGGGCCATGCCGGGTTGGGGCACCCTCGAGCGCAGCCGTCTCCAACCAGGTGCGATCGATTGGCTAAATCGCGATCGGTCGGATCGATCCCAGAGCCGTGAGCAATCGATGTTAATGTGGCCGGCGTGGGCTTCATTGTCGCTTAGCAACGTGGTAGGCGAAAAGTCGCGAGGGAGAGATGGAGATCGCTCGAACGCGGCTATCCCGAAAGAACGGCTCTGAAGAGCAACCGTCGTCAACAGTTTTTGCGACACGTGGGCGGGGAACGGAGTACGCCGAGAAATCCCACGCACGTGAGGGACTATCACTCGCGGCGCCGCACAGATGGATTCAATGATCCGCCGCTTGACTGCCGTGTCCCTGGCCACGTCGCGGCCCGGCTGTGATACGGTCACATTACCGTGATGTGCGTTGCGTTAAATCGCTATTAAAGCCATACGCAACGATATTAGCGTCAGATTTTTTCGGTTTATCTCGCTCGGAGATTTTCTGGAGAACTAACAGATGTGAATACTTGCAGATAATTGATGTGGAACACATTTGAAATTGATGGCATTTTAAATTTTGTTTGGTTTCAGGGCTCATTTTCAGCATTCGGCTGAAAGGGCCTTAAGTTGGCATGGATCTAGAGTGTTTCAGCCAAAACACACAGCTATTCACGTCGCTTTCAGCCGGGGCTATTATTAGGCTCTCGACCATGAACACTCACAAATGAAAATGTACTCAACACACCGATGTGGCAGTTTCAAATGCCTAACGGCTCCTAATAATAATAATAATAACGCTCATTGTTTATGCAGGAAAGCCGCACTGAGTCACCAGGACCATTTATTCCAGGAGGATCCTGCATTGGGACGCGCGGCCAATACCAATCATAAGCGTTTTGCCCACGTGGAAAGGAAATCAAAGTTCCAGACGAAAACTCAGAAGAAAGCCCACGCGGAGAAGGAGATCACGCTCAAAAAACCCACACGGATGGATTCAATACCATTGCTGTGCCACCATTTTCTGGCCATTTTACATCCAGTGGATAGGAGAAATTCAGCAATGTTTCATTTTAGAAATGCAGAAAATATGTCAACGTTACGTCATTACGTTACGCAGTTCAATGAAAATATTAGTTGATTAAATGATACACGGATGTCTATTGCGTTTGGTGTTTGAAACAAAGGTAAAGGTGCAGCCCTGGAACTTCTTGCTCTTGCCATTGCCCAAATATGTTGTTTATATGTAACGGTAGCAGACGAGAGGCCTATTTGATCATTTCAACGCTTTTGTTTAGAACCTTTTTTCCAAGACACGTTTTAACTCGGAAAAAAATATAATGACGCTTAATTATCATACATCCAGAAACAGTTTGGGGGATAATTCCGAGAATTACGCTTCAATGAATCATATTAAATGTAGACGACATTAAATTAACTAAACGAGCACGGGGGAATTAATTAGGGCAGCAGCCGATGCAATTACGTCTAATTGTTTACCGCAATATTCCTCTCCTGTTCTGCGCCGTTGTTGTTGTCGTCTGTCTGAAACGGTCGTGTTTCCCCGGCGACTTTTGACTTTACAGTCGCTGAAACATCCATTTCATACTTCCATTGTCAGAAGCCGCTTAAGCCTGTACAGTGTCGCGGTGAACCGGAGCTTATTCCGGCAGACACAGGACGCAAGGCAGGGCTGTACTCAGGATGGGACGCCAGTCCATCACAGGGAACAGGGCCTAATTTAGTCCACAGGTCAAAACAACGCAAGCAAATTCAGGCGAGGTTCAGGAACGGCGGCATTAAGTTGGGCATCAGCTGCAGTGTGTCGCCGCTCCCCCTGTCATCGCTCATCGTGACGGAGCAGGTATCGGTCAGAAAGGTCAAAGTGATTTCCTGCTTAAATGAGAGTTGCGACGGTCGCTCATCGTCCGTTTACAGCCGCGAGCCAGCGGTGGTATTTACGATATCCCGCGGCAAGGGTCAGTCTATCCACAGGACAACCGCTGTTGGCTTACTAACAAAGTGGTACTTATTTTGTCGACCCCCAGACGGATGATGGGCTGAGTCAACCAGGATTTGAATTCGCAACCTTTCAGGGTGTTCAAGATCTATTTATATTTTTTCTACTAATATAGATTCTATAGGATATTACCAACACAAGGTTCAACGTGCTCCACAAGCGCGGGAAATAAAACATAAATAAATCACAAATCGAACCCCGTGACTGTGAATCGCGGCGCGTTGTAAAAATAAAACGCGACGCATCACGGAACACACGCGATCTCCGTCTCTTGGAAAGCGTTCTCCCGCTCATCAATTCGCATGTTTATTGTGTCAATGCAGGAATCCCGTAAAGAGCTTGCAAGCTCACTGGGTGTTTTTCTGCTGTAATAATAACACATCTATCTATCTATCTCGCTATCATCTCTCTGCGCGCTTTGTTACAATCGAAACGCGCAGAGCGGGAACAGCAGGGGGGGGTTGGCAGTGAAACGAGAGAAGCGGCTGCCAGCAGTTCACACTCGTTACTTACGGGTCTTATACCATTAGTTCACAAATCTCTGGGCTTACACCCTCTGTGGCCTAACGATTGAGAGATTGGTAAACGTGAAATGTTACCCCGAGGTTGTAGCGGGCGGGCGGGCGGGCACGGCGTTTGTCCCTGGAGAGCCGTGGCGTTGTACTTATTTTGCTGCGCGTACCAAGCGAGGCCGCGCGCACACCTGGCCACGTGGCTTCATCCCGCCCGGCACGCGGGGGGTGGGTGGCTTGACTAATGTTGTTGCTGATTTAAACGGCCCGCTATCCACAATAACCTGGTTGCCCCCCTGAGTCGGAGAACGGGGTATCGGAGTATCGGAGCAGCATTTTACAGCCGGATGCCCCTCCTGATGCCAACCTCCTTTGGTGTTCACGTATGCAAGCAAAACCTATAGGAATGTACGTAATTATTTGGAAAAAGGGGTTCTTAAAAATGCACAGATTTGCAGATTATTCTTTTGAACTCATCTATGTTTATAATAAAGTCAACGCACTTATTCTATTACACCATTAAGCAATACAGATCAAGTTTCGAAATAATCCGTGCTCGGTAAAACACAACTTTCAAAAGCCGCAAATGTGGACGCATTATTTACTAATTCGGTAGACGGTGCTGATAAAGACTGATTTGTTGAAAAATTAGTTTTTTTTTAATCATCCAACTGCCAGACAAACTTAAACCCCCTTAATGAGTTCCATACAAAATGGTAGAGAAAAAAACACGCAATTTTAACGAGCAATCTAAATTTTTTTTACACAAAACATCCCCACCGGCGCAATAATCACATTGTTATAGGGGGTCAAGGTAGAAGCGTTCACGTCGCGATCCCTGTCAGGTAGTACT
Source organism: Geotria australis (assembly GCA_036362915.1). Taxonomy (NCBI): domain Eukaryota; kingdom Metazoa; phylum Chordata; class Hyperoartia; order Petromyzontiformes; family Geotriidae; genus Geotria; species Geotria australis. The sequence goes on from JAZEWU010000002.1 coordinate 1,048,061, forward strand.
TGGTATTGCCTGCGAATTCTACCAAACACTTCGAAGCCAAGCTGAAAGACAACGATGTCCAGAAGCTAGCCATCGTGCTTCGAAGAATCGCAAAGAAGAAGAAGATCGCCAAATGGCAGATATATATATATATAATTCCCCCTTATAAACTCTCACCAATTTTCTTTGCACCATTAAGAACAGAGGCCAATTCATCACTGGGCTGCATTTTAAACGCAAAAGCACCACGTGGTTCATATGCTTCTGCGGTTGATGAGTGAGACAAATACAAAGATCCCGGTATAGCCTCTAACGGACTGTAGGGGCAAGTGCTGCTAGAGAGCGCATATGGAAGGCCGATACGGCACACGACGGGGTGGGTGGCCAGCACCACGCCAGGCCGCCTTTGTCTCCCTCGTGGATTTGTTTGACACACCGCACCAAGTACTCATTTGAGGCTGTGCCGACCTAGGGGAGGCCCAAGATCAGTCCAAGAAATCGTCACTGGTGTTGGTGGCTGTGAGTGGGAATTGAACTTGCATCGCCAGGAACGTAGCGCGGCACACTAGCCGCTTCACCACCTCTCCGCACACTCACGAGATGGCACGCGCTAAGACACTACGTTTTGAAAAACAGACGCAAATGAATTCAACGTTCCTCGGCATTAAAAATGCACTGGGGCCAGGTCTAATGTTGATAAAAACTAAAGTATATTTTTAAACCGTTAAAAGTCATCCGCCAATATCTTTACACATTCACAACTTACACTGGGTGCATTTGGGTTGTTTTTGTTTGCGGGCTCTCCGCAACCTGTAAGCTTGAAGAAGACTGTTGAAATAAAAATATATCAGTAGGGAAAACAAGATGGTATCACTAATACGTGTGGTTGGCAATTCCATGGAAACACTGCATCGCTGTATGCTGGTGTTCTGTGCCGGCGACTCGCCGATTGGCGACATCGGGCTGCAATAGATACGGCATGATCCCGAAATACGGACAATTGGGTTCGCTTCATCCAGAGCCAAAGCATATCTGGCCAACGTCACGATATGACAGTTTAATCCTAGCGCCGTTTTTTTTTCCTATTTTCGTAATCCTGTCTGCAGAAAGTTTAAATTTGTGGCTTGGTCGGAATAAAAAAAAAACCTTTTTGGAAATTGCACGATGCCTGCCATTCACACCGCGAGTGGGCACATTTCAGAGAGCGCCGGGTTTCCAAACCGCGGCTCAATTTTCCATTACTTATCTCATTCGCTCCCAATTCCTTTTTCTAGAATTCAATCTCCCTCTCATCACCTCACCAACCCTCATCGCAGGCCCTCTCAATCTCCAATCCCCTTTCCCTCTTGCTCGCCACCTCAATATTCCTCCCACTCGAAGCGCTCTTCGCTCTCAATAGCCGTCGCGAAAATTATTTGCTTTTCCTTCGGCACACCGTCGTCCGCATCCATACTCCTCTCTGGGATCGTCTCTCGCCACCACACCCCCCC
>JAZEWU010000002.1:1049561-1061735 GCA_036362915.1 Geotria australis
GGCACATGGATTTAATTTGTGGTCAACAAACACGCCCGCCAGGCAGGGCAAGAGATGGTGAAATAGCAGCGCCGGCGACTGAATTTAATCATCTGCCCCCAAAGTTAAACCAGCTTTGGTTTTGAGCGCGCGCCACATCCACGCTAAGCATTCCGCGTTAATTACTCACCCTCGATGTAATGAGGGCCGCCATTATACAATTTCCTCCGGGCCAATCGGGGTGGATGGCGGTCAGACGGCGGAGACGATACAGAAAAAAAAATCCCGCAAAACCTATCGGCCCGATCTCGAGAAATAAATTCGCGCTTCGGACACCGTCTCGCTCGGAGCCACGTCCACGCGGACCGATGCGTGAATTGTCAACTCCGCCAATCAACCCTCCAGGGTCGATAAAATAAGTGGCGCTTTGGTAGGGGTCAACAGCGATATAAGTGCGTAAAGCACGGTCTGTTTAACGGCAGGTCGGATGCGGTGAGGAAAAGTGTGGGTATTCACACCGCTTACAAGATGTCTGGCTAGCACGGAAGAATAGGTCAATATACCCTCTAAGTCTTTCCGCCAACAGTAGCACAAATAGAAATTGCAGGGCTGCACCTTTATATCTTTCCACGGCTAAATCTATGACATTTCCTCTCAAGAGCTGCTCTTTCAAGATAGCCATGCCAAGCATCCCTCCTCTCTCCTTCGCAACGTTTCGACTCCCACATTAGCGGCATCACGCTGGATTGACCCGGCGATACCTCCAACGTGGGAGGAGAGCGGAGGAACGCTCGACACGGCCATCTCAACAGAGCAGCTCTTGAGAGCAATCCTCACCCCACCGCCAGCTCCTCTCCATCACCGAGTTCAAGGGACGCACCGCGCCACGCTCACGTCAGCAGGGAGACACTCTTGCCCCCGTGTGCCACTTCGCTATCGATCCGTGCCGACGGCTTTGTTGCGATACTTGCCGCAGAGTTTCCGAACGGCCGTCGCGTTCGCTGGGGGCGATTTCGTGGCGCAAATGCCGCGAATGACCGTGTTTTCATTGCGGAGCCGTTCGTGTCCTGTGTTCCGCGACGCGTGACAGAATGCCGTGTAAAAAAATAATAATCGTAAAAGCCTCCACGCCGCGGCGCATCGAGCCAGCTCGATCACCGCTCCCCGGCGCCAAATACAACAAAATAAAAACGTGTAATAGCTGCAAGAAATCGCCCAATAATCCGGCCCCACTGCGACGGCAAGGGTCCCATTCACACGGCCTCTCAATCCACCTTGTTAATAGCTATTTACGGTGAAATTAACTTTCATAGCGGTCACAAAAACATAACGGTAATGGCTCGATGAAAACGCCGCTGAAAGGGAGCTTGTTTTAGCGTAAGCGAGCTCGGGGCGTACCAAGCGTTACAGTGATTGTCGGTCACTTCGTAAACCTGACGAGACGTCTGCGTGCGGGTCCCTCGAACGGTATAAAACGACGTCCGCAGAAACGAGAGACGTCACCTTAGCGCCGTGTTTAGGAGAGCTTTTACGCGTGTGTAAAACGAGCAGGCCCACGAGCCGGCTGTACCCGCGCTCGCGGCGTTTGCCGAACAACCGAGAGAATGTAGGCAGCTGACCGAAAATGCTGGAAAAAATAACGTTGGAATTGGGCGGGAGCGCACAAGACCGCCGTTCCCAGAGTGCAAATCCCAGAGGGAACGCATTAGAGTTTCATGCTCTTAATTTCGGATGGTTGTGTTACATCTCAAAGGTCACAGATTCAGGAAATGCGTTGTCATAAACTCAACATTTTCTGGGGGAAGGCCCCTAGACCCTCACTCTAAAGGGGCCACGGACCCGGGTGTGCTCCCACTGTGAATGTTTTCCGATTTCCACCCCTGGTTACACTGCCTGTTGCAGCACAAGGTGCAATAAAATCCCTCAATGTTTCGCTACAATGAAGTAAATCCAGCTATCTGTGTAATCGCCTGCTGTTTTCTCTATGCTATAGACGCACCGTCTTCTGCAGATTATAAGAAACCTCTTTTTCTGCTCATTGTAAAGCAAAGGTTGGGGGTGCTTCTGATAACCCAATAGCAGCGTGTTAGTTTGTGACCAGCTTCACGTTTGGGGTGCGTCTTACTGAGGTTTTCGCCGGACACTCCGGTTTCCTCCCGCAGGCCAATGACATGCTGCTGCTGCATCGGTTAATTGGCCTGCATACTAAATGTTCCCCGGTGCCCTGTGATGGACTGGCGTCCAAAACTGGGTATAGCCCTGCCTTGCGCCATGTGTCTGCCGGGATAGGCTCCGGCTCACCGCAACCCTGTATAGGATTAAGCGGTTTCTGACAACGACTGAATGAATGTATACGAATAAAAAAAATATCCACCTTCACATAACCCGTATGTGCACATAGCAGCACCACGTGTAAGTAATAATAATAACTATTATTTATTTCAGCCCACTGGCAATCCACTGCTTGTTGAAAGCTCCCTCACTGGAGATCGCTCATGGAGTTTGCTTGAGCATGCATCACCACTCTGCGGTTGGTTTAAAGACCTTAAACGAAGGGCTAACCGCTGTGCCGCCACTCTAACCCCAAAGCTCTTGCCTGGAACGGAAGTCTGCTCTAAACATGTTTTGGGGTCAAACCCATACGTGAGAAGAGACTCATTGGGGAAAAACCCCTTCATAACCGGGCCAGACCGCAGAGAACACCGCAGGACCAGGGGTAGTAGACGTAAAGTGACCTCATAGACAGTGAAACGCGGTTTGAGGTTGAGAATGTTTCAGAATGTTTTAGTCATCGTTATGTCACTATGCCTGCATTTGTTTATTGGAAGTTTCGTTGGTATTGTTTGGACTTGCAGAGTATGTTTTAATTGCGATGTGTTCTGAGAATCAATCTCACTCCTGGTCCGTTTTATGTCAAATAATCGGACCAAGGATAACACACACAACATGTAGGCCAAAGTGTTTATGAACGCAGGAATCTGGACGTTTACTGGAACTCACATGGGCTGACTCACATCCCTCCGTTATTGATATAATAAGCACCACTTGGTTGGTAGCTAACGGTGGTTATCCTATGAAAATGAACTTCCCTCCGCGAGCTCAGAGCTCATAATAAGCTCTGCCGCCCCCGTAGATCGTAACCTTTCTGTGGTGGAGGTGTGTGTGTGTACCAATGAACCCCGTGGCAGTCTTAGCTGGAGTCTGACACTCCTGGTAAAGCCTCCCTTCTCACGAACAGGTCTGGAGGTGAGCACTCCTGCTCGGGTCTCCCTTGGTGAACAGGTCTGGGGGGGAAGGTTCCAGACAAATAACGACCCGAACAACATGAGCTTTGCCACACCGCTCAAACTGGGTCGTGTCACGTCAGTTACCTGACTACTGTGCATACCGAACGTTTTGATTTTACCGAACGAATAAACCTTGATCTTGACATTTCCTTTTCAACACGGAGAGAGAAATGTCACGGCAACAAATAAGTACTTACCGCGTGTTGTCTGCTCAAGGGTACAAAAAAATTACCGTAACTTTCGCTAGCTACCGCGGGCGGGCGCCGTGTGTACATTGCGTACGAGCACACACGCGCGCACACAGCCTCCCACACACACGGGGTGGGGGTCCGCGCGGTCAACGCTGCCACCGCCGCTTTGTTCCGGCTAACTGCCTCCAACGTCACCCGCCAGGTGCGCTTAATATCGGTGCCCGTGCGCTGCCGGGTTTATTGTTCGGCGGTTTACTTTTGAATTCCAAAATAAATAACAACTGGGAGCGGTGGGGGGCACGCGAGCGGGTCGCGGTGTTGGTCACGCCGCCGCGATTTGAGTCGCGATCGAGCGGGGGGGAAACGCGGCTCGCACCGCCGCGCGTACACGGCTCCGTCCGTGAGCGCGGGTCACAGAGTTGGGGCAATGCCTCGGTTGTGAACGCGCAGCAAGGCGAGTTCGATTCCCAGTCACAGGTAACGCCGGTGACAGGTCACGCGTGAGCCGCTGTCGGCCGCTTTCCGTTCCTTCGACGACAAAAACACGGAGCAGCGAGCGTGGTGACGTACGGTCAAGATGAAGATCCCACCGTATAGCTTTAATTGAATGTAGGGGCAAGTGCCGTTAGCGAGTAGCACCTATGAAGGCCGACACGGTGGCACACGAGGGGGTGGGTGGCCAGCACCACACCTGGCCGCCTTTGTGTCCCCAGTGGCAATGTTGACACACGTAACTGGCGTTGACCGTGAGCGGGATTCTAAGTCGGTTCACCAGGTTCGTAGCTGAGCGCGCTAACCACTGAGCCACCCACAAGTACGGTCAAACAACCTCTGTGACCGAGACAGCATGGGGTAGGGGGTTCCTCCATCCAGCAGTGAATTGACCACGGGCCAGTCAATCGCATGCTCGCTCTGTAATTCACTCACAATTGTGACCGCTTCAAAGTAAGACTGACGGCTCTTTCCGATTCCGCGGCTCCGTGTGGGCGGGTCGCCCTCCTCCCGCCCAGACAACAAGGACGGGTCCAATCGAGTTCCCAACTCGACGGTCAGAGAAACATAACGCCAGACAGAACCTCTCCGGGGGAATCTGAGGTCACGTTCCCCCTCGGAAATGGTAGATTAAGGCACATTAGCCTCCTCCTTTCAAGCGGGTTTGAGACCCGTGCTTTTGGCTTCAAAAGCCGGTGGGTCTCGTAACTCGCGGTGGCGGCGATGGTGGTGGTGGTTGATGACCGTGCCGAGCTGCACGGGGGGAGACGGGCCATTGGGGGCCCTTCCTCTCCGCGGTCGCCGTTCATCCCACCCGTCAGTTATTCCCCCCCCCACCCCGTCACCCGGCCAGGCATAGTGCTGGTCGCCATCAACCCGTACGTGTAGTGAGTGTGTGAGTGAGTGAGTGGATGGATGTGGTCGTCATTCATCCCTCCCATCATTTATTCTGATGCATCGCTCGGCGGCGCAAAGAGCCGGGCGGCTTTGAAGTTTGCGAGTTCCGTTCTTCTGCCGGGGTCACCTGGGCTCAGCCTCTCCTTCATTATTTATTTACGAGCTTACGTTGTGGTCGCGGCGAATTCGTGTCGTTAAGACCCTTCGGCACCGGACGCAGCCGAAGAAGTTAAATTGCGACGCGTGAAAGCGTTCGAGTCGCCGGATGGGATCGTTTCGTCTCGCCGACAGGCTGACGGACAACGCTCGCAAGCGAATTTCGCGGTTTAGACGTGACGCTCGGCTTGAAATCCACCTCGCGTTGGCACGTTTGACCCATCGTATTGACGAGTGGCTCGTGTCACGTGCTCGAAGTGCGGCCTAGCCTGGAGAAAAGCCAAGCGCGCGAGGGGGCATCAACTCAATGCTCCACACAGATAGATGCAAGAATGTCGCTATGCTGCCATCTCTTTACCGTTTCACAGGACGGTTGGGATTACGATAATAAACACTGCTGATGATGATGGAGATGACAATAAGGCCTCCCATTGCAGTAAAACAAAAGAGATAATGTTATAGACGGACAAGACTCTTCTGTGGGAACGTGGAGTGTCAGTCAGCGGCTCAGGGCCTCCACGGCTGAGAAGCGCGGCCCTATCGCTCATTTGAGCTCCGACTTTAGCGCAAAGACTAGAAACTCTCCGTGTGGAGGTCACACAAACCTCTCTAATGCAGCCTCACCTCCGGACTTCGAGCACCCGTGCATAACACAGCAGGATAACGCATCGCGAATAAAAATAACAAGTTAGCGATTCTTGGCTGTCAGCGATATTTTCGAGCATCGAGACAGGCCATTAAACAATTTAGGGTTTTAAATTTCTCGCCCTACTTGCTGACTAGTTAAAAAAAAAACCCCGTTCACCCTCAACTCTTTTCTGTTGACGTTCAACATTTTCTGTCCCGGCAAACCTGCAAGATTGACGCTCGCGTTTCCACAGGCCGTCTGTGCCAGGCACCAGGTGCTGGATCGGCTCCAGTTAAACCTCCGCCGCTGCGTCTGAACTAAAGTGAGCGAGCGAAAATGCCCCATCACGTGCTGGGCAGAGCTCCCGGTTACATTTACTTGGGCTTCACTTCAAAAAGCAATTGCAGCCCGAGCAGAGTCCGAGCAGTTTTATAGGAACGCTTCACAGGGGGGGACGCGCACACACGCACACACGCACCAGCTTTTGGAATAATGTGCCCAATGGAAAGATGTTAATGAGACACGTTTAACCTTGTTCGCCTGCCGATGCCAAATATACCGGGGCAATATTTATTCCCATTAAGTCACCAGAATTGCCCCGGATGAATTTGGGTATTGTGCGGCGGTGGTACACGTGGGCGTGCGTGTTAGCAACCTTAACATTTCATGTCTGTGGAAACCACTTATCTGGCTCTAAAATTACCCATACAATAATACGCAATAAAGCAAAATAAACGATTTTTTGTTCCCTGTCTCGGAATACGTAAATTATTTGTTTTATGTAGTCTGGGATTTAAAGAAGTATGACCGTTGTACACCTGAGTGATTAACAACGCGGCCGGGCGGCGTGTGGCCTCAAATCCAGCCAAGCGCAGGCAGCGGCGAGGGTTGGCGGATCGCGGGAACGCTGGGTGCCAAGGAGCCGCACTCTGGCTCTCCAGGAGAAGGCAGTGCAGCAAGAATCGTCCAATGTGTATGCGGGAGTGTCTCCCCCCTGCACACTCGGGGATTCTCTGGGTGCTTCGGTTGCCTCCCACCTGTATAAACTCACTATTTGGCTGAAAACACCATCGTGAATGTTCCTTCGTGTTTGTGAAATGTGTGGCGCTGTGCGATTCGTTTGCATAAACGGCGCTAGAATAAAAACACTCAACATGGCTACAGGTGTTTTTGTATTAATTTGGTTTTACTCCTCTGCTTTATCTGATTTGTTATGCGTTTCTCATCGAGGCGACCCAGGTCAGTTGTGCAAAAGATATGTAACAATGTACTTCTTCTTCTATGCGATTCTTCGAAGCACGATGGTCAGCCTCTGGACATCGTTGTCTTTCAGCTTGGCCTCGAAGTGGCTGATGAAGGTATGCACAGCTCGATCTATGACCATTATTCTCCGTAACTGCTCTTTCGGGATAGCCGTGTTAAGTGTTCCTCCGATCTCCGTCGTGACGTTTCGCCTCCCACGTTGGAGGCCTGATCCAACGTGGGACGCAAAACGTCGCGAAGGAGAGAGAAAGAACACTCGCTATCCCGAGAGAACGGCTGCGCAGAGCGATATTTAATAACATCACAATCCATAACAGGCACAGTATTCGTTCAATGTCGAAGGATTTTGTTCAAAGAGAGAACGAGACTAATCCTGGTCTCTCGAGTTCTTCCCCTGGTTACACACATCAACTTGACATTTGAGACACGGTCGAACCAAGGTCAAACCAGGGAGGCACGGCACACGTGGTCTCGCGACGGCAGGGCAGGCAGCAGCGCGCTGGATTCATCATGGCGAGGCGCGCGGACGAAGTGACGTGCCCTATCCTGGATCTGCAGCCAATGAGCCCTATTTGATGTTTGCGGTCATGTTTGTGCACATGTTTATATATTGTGGCTGGGCACAATTATAGAATAATACAGATTTGGAGTAATATATATATATATATATATCTAAAACCCTCCAGCACACTCTTTTGCTATGACTTCATTGTTGTTTTAGTAAATACACGCGCCGTGTTCCGTCTGGTTGTTAGCAGATGTGACGCGGGATAGCTGCAAATAAATAACTAAATGCGCGCTTTCCATGCAACGGCCTTTCGTCAATGCCAACACAAATGCAATGCGCTGTCGTCGCAGTGTAACTCCGCGTCTAATTTTAACGTAGTGTGTATAAAACGGAGACAATGTAAACCTTTGTGGGTACTATATCTCTATAAACATAGAACGCAACGCGCTTATACAGAAACAGTCTGACAACTGTTCATGCACGCTAAACTTTCACACGGGATAACTTGGACTGGGCGAATTTAATTTGAACGAGCGGTTTGTTTTTAACTTTCTGCGCCACATGCAAAAAAAACAAAACGGTTTTGTTACCGTTTGAAACCAGCAATGGACCGCATCTAAGTGCACGTCCTCCGCGGAGATGGAGCGATTTTATCGGCTTGTGAGGATCGCCACATTGCATCGCCACGAAAGTTGGTGATCGCTTGTGGAGGGCTTCATCCAGCAGTGGATTGATCATGGCTGCTGGGGGTCGAGCATGACGGAGGGGTTTGCGTGTTCCAATCAACCCCAGAGCTACGTCACCTGGAGTCTAGCACTCCTGCTAGGGTCTCCCTTGGTGAACAGGTCTTGGGGAAGGTTTCAAACAAATAAAGATCTGAAGACCCTTCGACTAAAGGAGGCTGACGTCAGAGAGGGCATCCGGCTGTTAACATTTGCTCCAACACCCCCACCATTGGGGAGCAACCGGCCAACCCGGGTCAACCCGGACAGTGGCCGTTTAACCCGGCAACAAAAACAAGAACAACGTGAGGATGGATTCACGGAAACGTGAAGACCATCTTTCACGGCTGCGTGTGCCACTGCTGCCGTATGATGTAACGCGCGCTAATGGCTCCAACTACACTGATCTCATCTCATTTGTCAGCTCAAGAGCAGCGATCGGACCCACGCCACGCTGGACACCGAGGGAGACGTAACACAAGCGCCGCTCGCTCGACGCTCGACGATAAAAATTGTTCCGCGGAGAGCGGCTTGGCCATCCGAGCAATATCCCGACACCTGTTTGCCGTTACGACGCCACGGAGCCTAATTCTAGCCGTGACAATCCTCCCAAGGGCTACTGGCCACCTCGTCGTATGTTGGTGCATGCATGGCCGTCTAACCGCGCCTCCATCCGACACAGCCAATCAGTAAAGGGTTGTCACGTGAACAAAACGTGACAAATCGTTACTACCTCAGCATACCGGTATGTTGGAGAGCGAACTTCTGAAACTATTTCGGCTTTAATTTCCCACTTGGGGGTTAAGGTAGAAGCGTTCACGTCGCGATCCCTGTCAAGTAATACTTGGTATTACCTGCGAATTCTACCAAACACTTCGAAGCCGAGCTGAAAAATAACGATGTCCAGAAGCTAACCATCGTGCATCGAAGAATCGCAAAGAAGAAGAAGATTTCCCACTTTAGCACGAGCACCGTCCAACCCTCTTAAGCCACTCTTCCGTCTTTATAATGACGTCAGAAGAACGTGTCGCACGCTTGGAACAGCACCGCCCGCGGGACGGGGACTCTGCTAGTGCTGGTGACGCTGACGATGACGACTTGAATGAAACTCGAATTCCCATTACGAGTCTCGTGTTGCGCTGAGCTTTTCGACGCGACGTTTGTGATATTTGCAGTTACGTGGCGAAGAGTGCGGTGCGTTGATGAGTGAGAATGAAAGCTGAAATACGACTCGGTGACCTTTACCGCGGGCTTTCACAATCTCGATAAATTATAACCAACACCGGGGTGTTGTTGCTTTCGCTAAGCAACGACTCTGACACAGCGACTGACTCAACGATGACCAGCGCCAACACAAGGCCAGAAGCCTATAAACATTGCCACATGCCGGCCACATTTCAAACTACCAGAGACTGTTTCCTGCTCTACAGAAAGATTTCGCACCTCGGTAAGAGCTGATGTTTGGAACAAAAACGATGGAATGGAAAGAGGCCACGTTCGGAATTGCAACGTGGCCGGGAAGCAAAGAGGAGTACGTGGAACAGAGAACAAACGCATGTTAATGACATCGTTCAACCTGCCAGCACGAGTGAGTGCGATTGGTCAGGATATCGTCAGCCATGATTAATCCGGCGCCGGATGAAAGCGTTGCCATACCGACCGTCATCACCTGCAATGAGCCTGAGATGGAGCGATCCACCCAGAACCTGCACACCGGCCGGCCAATTGCATCGCTCCATTTCCCTCAGACTAACTCCATTCAGGGGCGGTAAAAGGTGGCCCGGTGAGTAACGCTGCTGCCTCACAGCAGGATGGTTTCCGAAGTTCAAATCGCGGCTCGGGTGCCTTTCTGTGTGGAGTTTGCGTGTTCTCTCCCCGTGTCCGCGTGGGCTTTCGCGGGGGACTCCGGCTTCCTCCCATTAGCCTATGCTGAATCGCCCACGGTGCCCTGCGATGGACTGGCGTCCCATCATGGATATAGCCCTGCTTTGCGTCCTTTGTCTGCCGGATAGGCTCCGGCTCACTGCAACCCTGTACACACTGTACAGGAGTAAGCGGTTTCTGACATTGGATGGATGGATAACTCCATTCATTGACTGCCACGCCACAGTTAAGCTTGACCATCGCATATCACCTCTTCTAGCCAACGTGTCATCCTCCCCAAGCCCACGTACTTTCATTAATATTCTGAGTGAAAAAAATACACATTCTGATTGGCCAGGTAAGGCTCACTGGCCAACTCGTGCGACAACTTCACAATTAAGCTAGGCAATTAACCTCGAATGTGAACACCAACGGTGGCGCCCGGCGATAACGAATTAAACACGAAGTTGCCACTGGGCGGTTTCCGAGGCCGTCATCACCCTTGCCAACACACGAGCAGTCTCCCGTATGCTACACACTCTTTAAAATGACTCCGTGAAACAAACGGTCCCAATATTTCTGAAAGCGAGTCGCGAGACTCAACAATGCCTTCCTGGGAATAATAATTTAAAAAAAAGCAAAGCCGGAGTAAAATTTCGATTGGTTTTTCCGTAACAATGCCAGCGGGGCCTATTACCGCGACCAGCTGCAAACTTTATGAATTCATGCATTAATTAAATCTTCACTTTAAAAGCGGGTCACATTTCAAAACGTGAAAACGCTACCTTCAGCCTCCATCGCTCCACTGCCATATTTAGGGGGGGGGGCGGCAATCAAGCGCGAAACCAACCTATCAAGCACAAATACAACCCCTCGCCAACGTAAACCGCAGCCACATGTGCGAAACATCATCCGGCCCATCGTCATTGTCAGATCTTATTTATCGCTCGTGCTGAAACGCCTCCTCTCGGTGTCCGCGGGCAGCCCCACCGCTTCACCAATAATATATGCATCGAAGGACAATGCAAATTTTATCAAAGCATTTGTTTGCATGACCCTATAGCCTGTTAAGCTAACACGGGGGAGCTTTGTCTTTGTCGGGAAGGAGAGGGTAGTGTGAGCACCGCCTTGATTCACGATCCGCGGCGAAATGACAGCGCGGCGGCCGAGAGGGAGCGACCGGCCGCGACAGCTGAAGCAGCAGCTCGCAGCGTTCGCTCCGGAGGCGAGTCGCTCACAGCAGAGACGTGTCACCGATAACGCAAACACTATACTGAGACTAACCCCCATTTAAAACTATCTAAAGTTACACTTTCAGCCACGGTGCTTACCTATATTTACGCAGATGTACTGGCGGTTGGTTCCGGTTCACCCCCCCCTTTTTCCCCAAAAAACAAATAAACGTAGGCTTGCTATAACTCATAATCGTGTTCAATGCGACGCCGAGCGACCGGCTCCGATCTGGGATCGCGGCAGCGCACCGCCGGCGAGGCCCACCACCTCGGCGTGTTGGACAACAGGGGTTGCCACCGCCGAGCCACAGGCAGAACACGCGAGCGATGACCCTCCGTGCAAACCTACAGCTTTCGCAATGACGTCCGCGTCTCAAGAATTCGGACGATCCCGGGGAGAAAAAAAAAACAGGACAGGTGGCAACCCTAGTTGAACGTCCGTGCGGGAGCCGCTCGGGCGGCGGCTGCCACGCTGGCGCGCGGCCCGCGATGACGTGGCTCGTGGTAGTCCAGCGAGCGCGCCACCCCACGGGTTCGTGCGTGCGAGCCGGGCGGAGGCAAGCGCCTCGCAGCCAAGCCCTGGCACTGCTCTCCCTCTCGCTGCCCCCCCTTTGGGAGTGTACGCGGTGCCTCCGTACAGAGTGACCTTAAACGAATCGAGAAACAGATGTCGATGTTCTCTCGCGCGTCGCGGGGAAAGGTGGCCCGGCGGCTCGCGCGCAAGATTTCCACGTTACCGGGACCGAGCCGGCAACTGCGGAGATCCTGGGTTTGAATCTGAATGTTTAGGACCCAGACTCACCTAAGCCACTGTTGCCCAACGTGCCTTGTTATTCAAGGTAGAAGCGTTCACGTCGCGTTCCCTGTCAAGTAATACTTGGTATTACCTGCAAATTCGACCAAACACTTCGAAGCCGAGCTGAAAGACAACGCTGTCCAGAAGCTCAACAGATGCC
>JAZEWU010000002.1:1079976-1100677 GCA_036362915.1 Geotria australis
TATGTTGTGGGTGTTTTTGTTCCACTACATTTCCCGCCCCCCCCTCCCCGTTTAAACCCCCGCAAGCCTGCTTTGAGACCGTGACATTTGAGTGCATCTGTAAAACGCAAATCCTTACGGTGATGATAGATAGATGTTCACGATTACAGCAGAAGAATACCCAGTGAGCTGGCAAGCTCTTAATAGTAGCCGCCGTTCGGTGCCCTCGCCGGCCGTGCCGCCCGCTCGGTGCATCCGGAGGCCAGTGCGCGTGCGCCGCAATGCTCGCACCGCGATGGGGGCACGCGTCTCCAGAACGCGCGGTTTGATTTCGGCGTGGAGCGGAGACGGCCAATTACCCCCCCCCGCCCCCTTGGAGTCAACCCAACAATGTCAACCCAACTCCAAACCGCTCTCTCCTCCCAGTCTCCGTAGGGAGGTGCTTCATTATCGGCCAGAGTTGAGCGCCACGACCGGTCTGTTTAACAACAGCCACTGCGCGCCCAAGGTTAGGACTGCCGCGAGGGGTAGGGCAGCGGTGCTTAAGCTTTACTGCAGCCAGCAACCCCTTTCACCCTTTGGTTCTCAAAATATGTTCTCGCACCCCTTATTAATAAATACATATATAATACAATACAATACACATATGTGGCATGTCTCACACCCCCATGCAAGGGCATGTCGCAAGCCCACTCTAGGTCAAGAACCACTTAGGGTTATGCACAGGGCTGTGGTGACGGGTAGCGTTGTAGTATTATCGTGCTTCGAAGAATCGCAAAGAAGAAGATTAAGGTCCCAATCACCCTGCAACCCTAATCCATAACCCTTACGTCACGGCTGCCTGTAGTTCTGACACAGTCGGCTATAATTCAGCATTGGTGGAAGCAAGCGCGAGCGCTGACGAGACGGTGTGCGTTGAATGCGGTCCAGAGTTACGCTGACTTAACGCCGCAGGAATTATGAGCTCCCAGGAGGCCTTCATGACTATCCGGGCAACGGCTCAGGTTTCACGAACACGAGTTCAAATCCCGGCCGGGAGCGCCCAAAGCCATCGCCGCTCCGAACTCGGTAAACCGAGCGCCGCTTGCCGGGAATCGGAATCAATCTCTCCTCGCTCGGGGTAATCCCTCCGATAACAGTTTGACGTCGTTACCACCGGCTTGGTAACCGCGAACAGCTGCAGGCGGCGTACAGCGTTCGCTTGTGCACAGCGGTGAGTGCGCTGTGCCGTGTGAGCGAGTATCCGTGACGTGTGAGGATTACTCGTTAAGAACCGATCTTTTCGGGATAGCCGCGTCGAGCGTTCCTCCTCTCTCCTTCGCGGTGTTCCAACGTGTTGCTCTTTCGGGATAGCCGCGTCAAGCGTTGCTCCCAGTGTCGGAGATAACCCATTGGGGGCCCGAAGCAGAAATATGGTTTGGGAGGAGCAACGCTCAAACGACACGGCCAACCCGAACAGATCATATCTTGAGAGCAATTCTCATGCGTCGAGCCGTGACGAAGCTACATCGAGTGCGGTGTCGCCATTTACACTGCAGGGTGGACAAAGGTGGGTGGGACGGAGGGGTGAGGCAGGCGGGAGGTGGCAGGTTAAGAAACTTTGCAAGATTTTCTTTCTATTCAAACAAATCCTGATGAGGAGAGTGCAAACAGCGGAGCACGCGAGCGCTCCCGTCCCGTGGCTCACGCGGCGCGGCGACTAGCGTGCAGGCGTGACCCCTCCCTGCCACGGTGCGTGACCCCGAACCCGTGTGTACACAAGAGCTCGCGACGCTCGGCAGGTAGCCGCCCCCTCACCTCCCCACTCACCTGCCCACTCACCCACTCTGTCGGCTGCCTCTAACCCATCACGACCCCCCTAACCGGGCCGCCGGCCGACAAACGGAGGCTGCCCCAAGCCCCGTGTGCCCCCCGGACCGGAAGCCCCGGAGTATTTAGTTTCGAAGCGGTGAACCTCGATGAGAGAGAGAGAGAGGTGGGGTTTGCTGCGTTGCGAGGCTGTTAGTGACGCGCGGCGGACTGCTGGAGCTCATCGTGACGCGGCTGCGTGTGGGGGTACAGTGCAGCGAGGCGGCACGGCGGGGAGCGCAGGTGGTGCGTCTGCCACTCGTCGTGGGAAACTCGGCGCCCGTGGCACCTCCTGGGTCCGTCCCGCGACCTCCTGTCGGCGAGCCTTCGACACTTCGCGCCGCGTCAAAGTGCACCTGTCCGGCACAGGCGCCGTGGGGATGTTGCCGTGATTTAGTGGTGCAGGACGGTTGCTGTCGTTGTTGCCGTGTGTACCGGGGAGCGGTGGCGTCGCGGATAGTGCAGCGCGCTACGATCCTGGTCACACGAGTCCGATTCCCGATCGCAGCCGACACCACCGGCGATCGTCCGCACCAAACCTCGGCCTCTGCCAGGTTAACTCAGCCTCAAATGAGTACCTGGTGTGATTTGTAATACCCAAAGCGGCGACTCTTTAAAGTGCAATTGTAATATTTAATTTCTCCCCGGAAGCCAGCCCCACGCCAAGCAAACGCACCCGGCAAGCGCGCAATGTTGCCCACGCACGTCCGATCAGCATAGCCTCGCGTCCCTTGCTGTCAAACAGCCGCCACAAACGCGCAGGGCACACGAGACGAAAACCCCCTCAAGCACAATGCCATTCATCACAGCCGCGGGCCTTCAGACAAAACACA
Source organism: Geotria australis (assembly GCA_036362915.1). Classification (NCBI taxonomy): domain Eukaryota; kingdom Metazoa; phylum Chordata; class Hyperoartia; order Petromyzontiformes; family Geotriidae; genus Geotria; species Geotria australis. The sequence continues at coordinate 1,082,637 of JAZEWU010000002.1, forward strand.
CGATTAATTTATTATGCAACGGTAAAATGTGCATATTACTAATTATTTTTTTTCTCCCCCCCCCCTTTCCCCGCTAATTATGGCGCAACGAGTTGCCAACATTCCTGCCATAATCACAACATGGGGAAAATGCCTTCGGACATTTTGGCTGGCGATCAACAATCTTTTACAGTAATAACGCATGTGACCCAGCCGAACACGGGATTCCTTTCAGGCCGATGTTCCGTCAAGTTCCCTCCCAGGGCAAGATTGCGCGCCGTTTGCGAAAACCGGCATTTATCATCCCTCGTAAAAGCCATCAACCTGCTCCTCTCTAAGATCCGGGGGTGAGCCGTGTCATTTTCGCCGAGAGTTACGTCTCCGACAACAAAGGCCGCGCACGTGCTTTTGTCCGGTGACATCTTCCGCGCAGTAAAGGAGGCGAGGCCCACCGCCGCGGGCCATCAATCTGGAACGCCGCTAATCCAGGCCACTTCCACCACAACGATCTCAAATTGTGAGTGTGGCGAAGGGTTCGGCTGCCCCGGCGTGACCCCAGGGATGATGAGACACTCGCGAGAGGGGATGGGCAGGACAGGACCGATGGCTTTTCCAACAATCCGGATGCCCTCTCGAGGGCTCGGAAGGGGCGGGAGACGCGGCGAGCCAGGAGATAAGAGGGAATTTGGGAGGTGAACTGGGGGCGGAGGTTGAACGCAGGGTTAAAGGAGGCTTGGGGAAGCGCGGGGAGCTGGCGGGGGCAGCTTAGGGCTCCGAGATCAAGAAGGAGCAAGCGGCGGAAGACACCGCAGCCATTACGGGACGCACCGTCAACAGAAATGCCCGTCGGCTGACTCGCGGGAGCCACGGAGCTCGCCGCATCAGCGTCTGCTGCTCTCACATGTTAGTGATCAGATATTATCCGGCCACTTACTAGAACAATATATATATGTTGTGACTGCTGACTTAAGTGCATAGATATATCCAACCACCCCCCCCAACCCACATTCAGACTTTTGCGTGTTTGTGCAAAATAAGTGACGTTGATTTTAACGTGTAAATAAAATTACACGATGCCCATTACAAGTAGGAATGACGTGACAAAAACCACGACCACTTAGAATAGATGCACACGATTTCCCCATAAGTACAGTGCGACGGTCGCGTTTGCGTACGTATGGCTTTCCCTACAGAGCGCGAGGTGTTCCGTAATCCCTGTGAACAACACTTCGGATCGCTCGGAAGAGCTGCTCTTTTGGGATAGCCGTGTAGAGCGTTCCGCCCGTCAGTCGCGACATTTCACCTCCCACGATCGAGGCATCATCAGGCTTGGGAACACTCGAGGCGGCTATCCCGAAAAAGCGGCTCTTTATAGCAATTCTCATACATCAAGACGTGATAACTGACATCAGCACATCCATCAATCTGTCCTCACAATAACATAACTCGGGAAAGTCAGCACGTTCAATATTCACTTTCGATTCGCCTCTGTCATCGGTTGCTGCGGATCGATAATCGGCGTGTGCGGTTTCATCCTAAACCACAACAGCAGGCGCAACCGCCTGACCGTTTTAATGATCTTGGAAAAGCGTAACCTAAGACGAACTTAACGCCATATGGAGCGATTCTCCTCCGGCTGGGTATGACGACGATGTGGCTTCACGCTGCTCGACGTGTGCAAAATCGCTCTCAACACGACGGCCGTGTCGAGCGTTCCTCCTCTCTCCCTCGCGACATTTCGCCTCCCACGTCGGAAGCTTCCGACGTGGGAGGCGAAACGTCGCGAAGGAGAGAGGGAGGGCGCTCGACACTGCCATCCCGAAAAGAACAGCTCTGAAGAGCAGCCATCGTGAATCAAGCCGTGACAAACCTACATCAGTACACAGAATCATCTGTCACCTCAAAGACTCCAAGTGGCGTTTACCCACATCGTTCGTCGCGAGGCAGTTTGTACGCGCCGTGATGCCGGTGACGTGACGCGGGCTCTCACACACACAGGCACACGCGTAACAATGCGATCGCCCGTCGTTTGTCAACATCACGACCGTGTTTAGACACGACGGAGAGACAGAGTGCTGCCATCGCACACCTATTATTTAATCCGGCACCTTTGTCTCCCCCCGACTGATTGATGTCCAGGAATGAAGCGTGGGTCACTAGAATCAGAGAAGGCTGCTAACCAACGCACCGCTGCTCCCATTCTCCACACTCACACTCATACAACAAGACAAAGATCCTCCATATAGCCTTTCCAGACTGTAGGGTCAAGTGCCGTTAGCGAGCACCTATGAAGGTCGACCACGGCACACGAGGAGGTGGGTGACCAGCACCATGCCCAGCCGTCTTTGTCTCCCTCGTGGCAATGTTTACACACCGCACTAGGTACACATTTAAGGCTGAGTCGGCCTAGGGAAGGCCCATAACAGGTTCGAAAAATCGTCAGTGTTGTTGGCCGTGAGCGGGGTTTGGACACGGGTCGCCAGGTTTTGTAGCCCAGCGCGCTGACCACTGAGCCACCGCTCCCCACACACACACAATGCAGACACACACAAGTACAGTGGCACAATGCAGACAGAGATTCTCTTGTGTTGGGGCTCCGCGGTTGATGGGCATTTCAAATTGTGAAGCAGATAAGCAGACATGAAAAAAACCCCTCTGTGAAAAGCCAGAGCAGGTGGCATCCCGCTCTCCTCCAGGGCCTCAATGCCAGCGGGCGAATCAGTGAATGAAAGAAGAAGCCGGTTCTTATCAGCTGAGCTGAGCAAGCCGGGGATTTAGCTCTGACCTCGGTGCAAACGGAATCACATTGTAACGAGGACTATTGTGGGCGATCGCCGCACACACGGCGCTGATTTCAAACGCGGCCGATCGAGGGTGAATCCTGGGAGAACGCGCGCAACACGACAGGGCAGCCGCCAAACTTGCGCCGCTCGAACGCAACGCAAATGCAGCGCGACAAGACGCAGGCTCAACGCAACCGATCTCAACTGCAACACCACTGCAACTCAAAAACAGCAACGATGTGGACTCGCCTGCCGTGCAAACGTCACCTGAAAACGCCCGCTCATTTGCTCTCTCCCTCTCTGTGTCCATTTGTTTCGTGTTTACGTTTCTGGTCGTGCCCGCCACGCAGCGCACGTGTCGGCCTATAATGAGGGTCCGTGTTGCTCGCGCCACGGGTCAGAAGTTTCTCATTGTAAGCGCAGCTTTTTGCCGAGGTCCCAGTTGCACGTTTTAAAAACACACGCTCGAATGCTGCCTGTCAAAAACAAATGTTATTTTTTCAACAACTCACTCTCAGGCTTAAACCTATTGCCGCCGCCGCCGCCGGTATTGTTCCTCTCGCGCGGCCAGGAAAGTCCCAGCGACGCGTACGGCTCGTTTGCACGGCAGCACGAGGCTCCGGATAATTTCATGCAGCGCGGGGGCGTTGTGACGGTCGCGATGTGTCAATCACACAACTGGGGTAAATTTGCGAGTGGGGGGGTTATTTCTTCTGGTTAATTCGGAAAGTTTGAACCGCGACTGGGCGGCACGGTGGCGTAGCGGTGAGTAGCGCTGCGGCCTCACAGCAAGGAGGGTCCCGGGTTCGAATCCCCGGCTCGGGTGCTTATCTGTGTGGAGTTTGAATGTTCTCTCCCCCTGTGTCCGCGTGGGTTTTCGCCGGCCACTCCGGTTTCCTCCCACAGTCCAAATATATGTTGCTGCCTAGGTAAATTGGCCTGCGGACTAAATTGCCCCCCGGTGCCCTGTGATGGACTGGCGTCCAATCCGGGTTATAGCCCTGCCTTGCGCAAAGTTTACCTGCAAAAACACCGTGGCTTTAACGCCTTGTTTCAGCTTTACTTCCCATTGCCCGGTCGCTTTTCTGAAACTTTAAGACTATTTCAGCTTTAAAGTCCCACCGTTGCACGAGTACCGTCAACCCTCTCTTAAGCCGCTTTTCCGCTGTTATCCTAACGTCAGAAGAACGTGTCACACGCTTGGAACAGCTTGGGAAAACAACGTCGATGCACGCGTTAACAAAAATCTCACGTAAAAACGCGGTAAATTATGCTCGTCGCTCTACACACCGAAACATGAGACGACGATGGCGGCGCGTTTTAACACACCGGTCGCGTAACTCGCCGTTTGTAGCGAGCCACGCGGCAACAGCGACGCAGATGATTCGATCAACACGCCGGAGAGGGCATTTACCACATTTCCAACGCGCGCATCAGCCCCGTTTCTTGTTTCAGTCAACAGGTCCATTAGCCGCGCGCCGTGACGACGATGATGATGATGATGATGCTGCTGACGATCTCAACGACGGCCTCAAGAGGAAGCGGGGCCTTTGTTGGCAGCGCGCGAGCGGGCCCTTCGTGCGTGCGGGGGGCAGAAATAAATAAAGCGTCGGCGCGGCGCATTCCACCTGTCAGGCCGCGCTCACACACAGCGTTTTTCTGTGGGAATCCGCGGGCTGTAAAACATTGCTTTGCTTGGGTAAACCTCGCGTTGACAGGCCTGCGCCGCATGTCTGAATCTGAAATTGCGAAAACTTCAAGAACGCATTATTACCATGCAAATGCCGCGGCCGGTGGGTGGGTTTTTCTTTTTTTACTGGAAACACATGGCTGCAATCGAAGATCTTTCCTTGAAAATACCGACGCTCGGAAAACGTTTAACCACCTGCCCCGCCTCCCCCAAGGGGAGCGAGCTGTCCGTCACTCTGTCTCGCATCACGCGAGATTTACACGGCGAGACCCGCCATTTGAACACTTCTTCTGCCCCACTTCGCGCACGCCTGTTTGTTGTTACGGCGGTGCGGAGTGGTTATTAAGAGCGGTTATTAAGAGCGGTTATTGGAGTGGCTGTTGGGAGTGGTTATACGGAGTGATTATTGGGAGCGATTAATAGATTGGTTATACGGAGCGGTTGTTGGGAATGGTTGTTGGTATACAAAGCCACACTGAGTGTACCGGCTTTGAATCCTTCACGAGCACAAGTTTAGTCCGGAAGACACCAAGGCTTTTATGTCTTGTTTCAGCTTCATTTCTCACTTGGCGATTGCTCTTCCGAAACCTGAACACTATTTCAGGTTTCGATTCCCATGCTTTCTAAGTGGTAAAAAGCGGCCAGCTATTCCTGATATGACACACTTATCCGTCTACTCATATAAGGCTGAGTTTACCCAGAGGGGGCCAAGGGACAGGCTCAGACAACACGTGCCGCCCCGGTGTTATTCACGGCCAAGAATTGAACCCGGCTTTCCATAAATAGCGCAGTGTGTTACAACCAACGCCGCCCAACACAGGGACAAAGAGGCACTCACACAGATACACTCTACAAAGACAACGATCCCCCGTATATCCTTAAGCATACTTTTGGGGAAACTGTTGTCAGTGAACACCAATGAAGGCCAGCATGGCACACGAGCGACTGGGTGGCCGACACCATGCTTTGCTGCCTTTATCTCTGCAGTGCTGATGTTTAGACCCATTGCACAAGGTTCTCATTTTATGCCGAGTCAACCTAGGGGAGGCCCTGGACCGGTTCGGGAAATCGTCACTGGTCGTGGCCGTGAGCGGGAATCCAACTCGGTCCATCGCCAGGTTCGTAACACAGCGCGCTAACCGCTGCACTATCACTCCGCACACACACTTGTACGCACACAAACACCCCCGTGTACTTACAGACACACACACACGCAAAACACACGTACACTATATAGATGCGCACATCTCCCTCAATACACAGACAGACAACCAACACAAATCCACTGGTACAAAGATCGCTGCACGACAGTACGGACCGCTGCGCGCTGTTTGCAAGCGACTATTAAGGTTGGTGCAGCACACGAGCAGCTGATTTGGTCGACATCGCGCCTGGACGCCTTTGTCTCCCCGGTGCTCATGTTTCACACGCTACTTATTTAAGGGCCGAGTTGACCTTGGGGACACGGAACAGGTTCAAAGATACATCTCACTGCTGACGTTATTCACGGCCGAGAATGGAATCCGCATCGTGGGATTCACGGCGCAGTGTGAACATCGCTACACCGACACCACTCAACACTTGTACAAAGACAAAGGTCCCCCGTGTAGCCTCGACAGGCTGCTGGGGAAAACGTGCTGTTAGCGAGCACGTGCGAAGGCCGGCACAGCACACAACATAGCCGTAACGGACTGCGGGGGCAAGTGCCGTTAGCGAGTAGCACCTGTGAAGGTCTACACGGCACACGACGTGGGTGGGTGACCGGCACCACGCCCGGCCGCCTTTGTCTCCCTAGTGGCAATGTTTACACACCACACTAGGTACTCACGTGATGCCGAGTCGACCTCGGGGAGGAGGCCCGGGACCGGTTCAGAAAATCGTCACCGGTGTTGGTGGCAGTGAGCGGGATTCAAACTCGGGTCATAGCCAGGTTCGTAGCCCACTGAGCCACCGCTCCCCACACACACACCGCGCGTGTGGCGAGTGTGGAATCCCACGCGGTGGCGGTGCCCCGCGCCCGGACACCCACCCGGCGGTGCCCCGCGCCCGGACACCCCGCGGTGCCGCAGCTGCTCTCGCACGGAGACACCGCGCGTGCGTGTGTGTGAGCGCGCGCTGAGAATCGCTCCGGTAGCGGGGCGGCACGACTCGCGGCGACCAGAACCCGGGTTCGATTCCCGGCTGGGGTGCCGCGTTTCCGCTTGGGGTTTGCGTGTTCTCTCCCTCTCGCGCGCTGTGTCCGCGTGGCAGGGTTTTGGTCGGACGCTCCCGGCTTACTCCAGCCGCTGCTGTTGCTGCTGTCCCGGGTTAATTGGCCCGCTGAGTAAATTGCGCCCGGAGCCCCGTGATGGACCGGCGTCCCAACCTTGGGGCGCGGGTTAATGTTAATCAACTTCAGCGTCCATTCATTGACAACGTCCCTCTGCCAAATCCGCTGCTGGATGACTTCACGGTGATGACGCGCGACGTAAGCTCTCTCGCACATTTCGGAACTTGCCTCCAAACGAGGGAACGCGAAAGAGTCAAGAACGCTCCACACGGCCATCCAGAAGGAGGGGCTCTTGAGAGCAGTTCTCCGATGTGTTTTTTGGGTCGTGTCGCGTGTTGTTTGGCATAAAATCGGACGTTTTGCTCTCGGCACGTGGAGCAAATGCGATTCCCGGTTTTAAATGAATGCTGCCGGAAATTATTTGTCGAGAAGGCCATTAATAGACGGACTCAAGCGTAATGTTGCTTTACATTTTGGTGGCCAAAGAGCCCTGTTTGTAAGTGACCGCCAATAGGTTTGGAGGTGCTCAAAAAAAGTGAGCAATGTGATGCTGGGCTCGTGCTTCAAGCCAGATCTTTCTGAAAACATCACTTAGAATAAAAGCAAACTTGTAACCACGTAACATCGGCTTCTCAACACGACTCGCGTGATCCTGGCAGCAATCGCAGCCATGATCGATGCCTCCCCGATTCTGCGCCGAGATGGTTTCTTGCGCCCCGGTGTGCGATTCCACCGTCAGGTGACGTTCACAGACTTGGAGACGGAAAAAATCTAAAGAAAACAAAACCCAGCGTGCGCAATCCTCGCACGGTGAAACACACCGCGCGGCGTCTTACACGGAGTTCCGCCAAGGAACGTTTCGCCACTGCTGGCAGGTCACCTCGCTCTAACCGTCACGGGCTCATTGGTTCAAACTTGACACACGGGAAGACACACAGGGATTGCGATTTGCGCTCGCTCTGGGGAATCTCCTGGCAGAGCCGCGGGGCAGGGCCCGCACTTTGCGGCGACGTTTCCGCGTAAAGCAAACAGCGTGGGCGCACGCTGCCAGGCGAGGGGAAGGCGTTAATGCGCGCGGTGTTTAAACGTTTCGAGCGGGCTTAAGTGCATTCCGATTTTGATTAATTTTGTTCCGGCTTGTTCCGGCGAGACGGCGGGTCGCGCGCACGCAGCGAGACGGCTAGGACGACACGTACGCGGCTCGCGTGTCAAACAAACCATTAGCGGATGTTATAATTGTAGGTGTGTGCACGGTGCTGTCTGCCCGACACAGGAACAAGATGTAATGTCCTCGGCCTCGTATTACCACTCGGTACCCCCAGGGCCGGCGCGGACGGGGGAATCGGCTTACTGATGTGGGTTTGTCACGGCTCGATTCATGACGGTAACTTTCTGTATGGAGTTTGCATGTTCTTGCCGTGTCCGCGTGGGTGTTTGCGGTCCAAAGACACGCTACTGCAGAGGTTAACTGGCCTGCAGACCAAATTGCCCCCGGTGCCCTGTGATGGACTAGCATCCTATCCTGGGTATAACTCTGCCTTGCGCCCTGTGCCTGCCGGGATAGGCTCCAGCTCACCGCAACCCTGTACAGGATTAAGCCGTTTCTGACAGTGAGATGCGATTCATGATGGTTGCTCTTCACAGCTGTTCTTTCGGGATAGCCGTGTCACTGAGCGCTCTCCATCGCGACGTTGCGTCTCCCACGTCGTTATAATTTAAATAAGTAACAATTCTCTGCTCGGTGAAAGGCTCCACGTGCATCGTTAATCGGAGTTGTTTGACCACACTTCTCGATGTATGCGAATTTCTCCAGAGTGGTGCTCTTTCAGGATAGCCGGGTCGAGCGTTCCTCCTCTCTGCTTGGCGGCGTTCCGCCTCCCGCGTTGGGGGCATCGTCAGGCTAATGCGGGCGGTGAAACATCATGAAGGAGGCAAGAGGAACGCTCGACACGGCTATCTTGAAAAAAACGTCTTTCAAGCGCAATTTTCTGACCATAGCTCATCGAGCTGGTCAGTGCAGATTGGTCAAGTGGGGCCCCGGTGCCCAGTTCAGATACCGCTCGCCTCTGATGACAGCCGTGGGCGGGAAACGAAATTCGGTTTGCCGGGTTCGCAGCCACTCCCTCGTACGGCTTGTCACTACGCAGAGATAAACACATTTGTGTGGGAGTCCTCGTGTTTTGTTCAGCACTCTGCGTGATGACGCAATCCCACATGCGGACGGAGATTACACAGTTATTCTCTCTGTGTGTGTGTGTGCGCGTCCACATTCTCGAGACGCACGTAAACAATGTTGCACGTGAAACGTTCGTCGACGCAAATCTGGCAAAGCATCCCGGAGCTCGTCTGGTTACGTTAATTATTGTAACGTTGGCGACGCCTCCGCGGGGACCTTGCTGGACGTAAAGTGTGGGTTTCACTCCCTCCTCCCATACGTGTGGCGGTAGGAAACAGCAAGGCGAACTCCATCCATCCATTTTCTGAAACCGATTAATCCCGTACAGGGTCGCGGTGAGCCGGAGCCTATCCCGGCAGACACAGGACGCAAGGCAGGGGGATACGGAGGATGGGACGCCAGTCCATAACAGGGCACCTGGGGCAACAGGATGCCAATGAACCTGGCAGCATGTCTTTGGACGGTGGGAGGAAACCGGAGTGCCCGGCGAAAACCCACGCGGACACGGGGAGAACATGCAAACTCCACACAAAAAGGCCCCCGAGCCGGGATTCGAACAGGGGTCCGTCTTGCTGTGAGGCGGCAGCGCCACCCATCACGCCACCGTGCCGCCCGCAAGGCTAACCGGTGAAACCAAAAATACTCTTCCTATGGCCGACGACAATTATACGTCTGCGCCACCGTCCCGCCCCGTGTGAGATCAAGTTCAAATCTGCGGAACATTTTTTTCTCCCCATCGCGGTCATGAGAACCTCGGCATCGCGTACAGCCACATTAGACGGAGCACCTGCTTCGGACTGATTTACACCGTGACACGAAATCAAACAGACTCCTACGCGGAGCTTCAACAGAGCTGCAGAGATACGGCGACTCCGGACGGCTGTGTAGAGTCGCCGCGTGACCCCCCGACGTCATAAACAACGCGGCTGGCCAGCGTCGAACGCCAGCAGCTCAACCACCGTCGCTGAAGAAGCTCCCGGCGCTTGGAGCGAAACGTCGGACCGAGCGCCGAGCGGCGCGCTCTACACCGGTGGTTCTTACCGTTCACCGCGGTCTGCACCACACCCACTTTGGTTCTCAAAATAAGTTCTCGCGCCACTTATTAATAAATACACATGTAGTACAATACATGTATGAAACGTTAATTCGTTCAGTGTCAGAAACCGCTTAATCCTGTGCAGGGTTGCGATGAGACGGAGTATATCCCGGCAGAAACAGAGCGCAAGGCAGGGCTATGCCCAGGATGGGACGCCCGTCCATCACAGGGGCACGGGGGCAATTTAGTCAACAGGCCAGTTAACCTATGCAGCAGCACGTCTTTGGACTGTGGTAGACTTCCCGGGGGAGCACGACTTCCCGGGGGAGCGTCCCAGGGGGCATCCTTACCAGATGCCCGAACCACCTCACCCAGCTCCTCTCAATCTGAACGAGCAACGACTCTACTCCGAGGCTCTCCCGCATTTCTGTGCTCCGGGCACTCAAACGTCACGTTTGTACTCCACAGCCAGGACACATTGTGTCGACCGACGAGATACCGGCGCACACGCCGAGCCGCGGGGTGGCGAGCCTGTAGTCGGGGCTCGACCCAACGCGGGGACGCTGGCGGCGACCTGTCGAGACAACGGAGACGCAACGCGGCACCAGCGCCGGCGAGCTTGGCGCCGCGAGACGCGACGGAGCTCCTGAACGAGCAGAGGTCTCTGCCGCCCCGTACATCTCACTTAGGAGGCTCCGCGCGGGGGCCAAGGGCGCGCGGCACCGAGGTGGTCGCCGCCACGGCCGAGCGGCGAGCAGTGACGGCGTCGGTCCTTCGACCTCGTTCCCGCCGGCGTCGCTTTGGGCCGCGTCTCCGCGCGTCGCGTCGCGATGGGCGCCGGGCCGCGACCGCGCGCGAAGACAAGGCGCCGCCGAGCCGCGGTTCCGTCGCACGTGTCTCGCATCGGTTTTGTTTAAGCGCCGCGATATTTGCCAAACCGCTCTTAGAATATACGCCCGTGTGTGTGTGTGGTGTGTGTGTGATGTGTGCGTGCCGCGCGCATTAAATATGAAAACAAATGTGTTCTGTAACGTGTCAGTGTTGGAGGGAGAGAGCACGCCGATGTTTTTGGTTAAGTGCTGCTTTTAAAAAGTTGGCAGGAAATCCGGGGGTTTTTATTCTCTGGCTGCCTCCTTAAAATATATATATATCTGCGGCGGTATAATTGTAAATAGATGTTGCACACACCCACACTCACTCACACACCAACACAATGCGCACACTCCACAAAGCGTCGATAGCACTAAAGGGACGACACCACGGGTCACACAACACAAGCTATATAGATACAAAATGGAGCCAGTGTTTGTGTGTGTGCCCACACTGAGGGCACCGGGTTCGAATCCTTCATAAGCACAGATTTTTATCTGCACAACACCAAGGCTTGTCTTACTTAAGCTTGACTTCCCACTTATTGATTGCCTCTTCCCAAACGTTAACATCGCCCGTGGCCTTGTAGTCTGTCAGAGATGAGCGTCATGAATCCAGCGATGCTCTGTAATCCTCAAACAGAATCATTATCGTAGTCACTCTGCTGCTGGATGAAGGAGCGGACAAGCCGTCCACGTGGGTTTTCACTGGGTACTCTGATTTCCTTCCATAGCTAATAAAAAACACGAACTATTTGACCGATAACATCTTAATATATGGAGGACGCGGTGTCTGCAAAATGTTGGCGCCGGCTTACCGCGTGGCTGCCTTGCCCCCTCCCCAGCAACTCTGGGGTTCCCCGCGCCCACGAGTCATTCTCTCTCGACGAGAGTGACCGCAACTGCGCGGCGCGTTACAAGCCGTAGATTATTACCGACGGGAACATACGTTAAGATAGCCGGGCCGGAGGGAGGTATGCAAAAAAAATCCACCTTGCAGTTAGGAGACCGTGGATTTCAATGAGCGGCGCTATCTGTCGTGCAGATAAGTGTGGTTCATGGTTAAAAAAATAAAACCCCCCGTCCGCACAGTTCTCTCGGCTTGCCAAAACGTGTGCCATCTTCACGATATGCCAGCGATAGTGTCACGTGTCGCGGACACATATAGGGGCCAGGCGACTTTGATGGCAGCTCCTCTGTTTATATACGCGCCGTGTTTATGGGGATCAGGTTACGGGGAAGAGGATATTATGGCCGTGATGAGGCGTGCGCTACGCTGCCAGAGTTCTGCAGCAGCAGCGCTCACCTGGTCGTGGTGAGCGGCCGAATAAACACGTGTGTGCCTCCTGCGTGTGTGCGGTGGGGTCACTCATACGACCATACGGTCTGTTAAGGCTACACGGGGGATCTTTGCTTTTGTCTTATAGGGAGTGGTGGCATCGTGGTTAGAGCACTGCGCTTTGCACCCGTGATCATCTAAACTCGTTCTGGGCCTCCCCTAGGTTGGCTCAGCCGTAACTGGATACCTGGTGCAGTGTGTAAACATCAGCACCGAGGAGGCAAAGGTGGCCTGTCGTGGCCGCTGGCCGTACCCACCTGCGTGTGTCATGTACCAGCCTTCATAGAGGCTCGCTGACACCACTTCCCTGAACAGCTTGTGTAGATGTTATCAGCCAAACAGTGAGTACTGCTGTAGGTTTTCACGGCTCGATTCATGATGCTTGCTCTTCAGAGCTGTTCTTTTCCGAGATAGCTGTGTCGAGCAATCTCTCTCTCTCGCAACGCCTGACGATGCCTCCAACGTGAGAGGCGAAACGTCGCGAGGGAGAGATCCATGGAGGTCGTTCGACATGGCTATCCTGAAATAACAGCTCTGAAGAGCAACCGTCAAATAGTGGGTGTTTTTTTTTTAAGCTCTTGGAGGAAATCGAACTCAGGCCCGTCTCGCTTCCAGGCGCGAGTGATCCCACTGCGCCACCGTGCCGTCTTCACCTACGCCTGCATTGGAGATCATCAGCTCACCGCGTTACTGGTTCCCGCCGCACGGATGGGGAACCCTCGTGCATCGTCTCCTCGTGAGGAACCCTGTGTGGGGCTGTGCAACGGCGCACGGGGTGGTTTCGCAAAGGGCCATCGGCGAAGGGAAGACGTCTTGCTATTAAACGCAACACTAAGAGCCAACTCAGCCGCACAGTGTGCGACTCAATGCCAGCTGAAGCTTACGCAGGGAACGGCATTGTGCCGTGTTATTTAATAAATTCAAAGCACTCCGGCCAGATTCCTCTGTAATGCCCAGTTGTAACAAAGCTGCGTAAGCTTCTCAAAAGCAGCAGCAGAAGAAGAATGAAGGGGAAAAAAATGCGTTCTTTATGCAATGAAGATTTTTTTTTTTTACAAAACAGAAATTATAATAACTATAATTATGCTAATCCTCGCTGGCCAACGATTTATTCTCGAGTTAAAGTGGCGCGGCAAAGTTTCATTAAGGAACCGAATATACTTGGCAAGGCGTCGGTCAACCTAGCCGACACCTTTTCAGATAATCTGCTCGATTCATTTAAAGGCAGCACGCGATGCACACAAAACGCTCTGCCCACGACGGATTCCTTTCGTTCTAAGCCTCATCACGCCGTCGCCACCAACAATGCAGTTGTTCATGCGGCTCGCTTTGTGTCGCGGCTGGCACACGGTGCGATAGCTGGCGAAACCCGGCGAGCGCGGCACACGGCATACCTGCACGCTGGCACCGTGCCACGCACCGTCATCTCACCCCTTGACGTTACCATTCCTTATCGGACCGGCGTATTGCTCTAGAGCAGGGGTGTCCAAACTTTTTTTCCTGAGGGCCACATACAGAAAAATATACGAAGGACTGGGCCACTCACAATACAGTTAATCGCAAATATTATGTGTGGGCCATAGACCATTATATTTTTAGACTTTGATACGTGCCAATTAAAAATGGATGGCGGGCTGCAGTTGGCCCGCGGGCCGTAGTTTGGACGCCCCTGCTCTAGAGGGTCTCGATGAGCAGGAGCCTATCCTGGCAGACACAGGGCGCAAAGCAGGGATCTACCCAGGATGGTGGCAGTTCGTCGGCAGGGCATCGGGGACAATTTCGTCAGGCCGATTAAACCTGGGCATCAGCGTGGTCTTTGGACTGTGGGAATAAACCGGAGCAAATGGGGGAAAACCTGCGCAGACACGGGGAGAACGTGCAAACTCCACACAGAAAGGCACCCGAGCCGGGCTCACCGTGACTGACAGTGGATGGATGGATGGATTATTATTATCATCAGAACCTTAGCACCCCGCCACGCGTCCGAAAGCAGCGTAGTTTAAACTGCCGTGCGGGGAATCCTCAGGATAGCGAGCCCCAGTGCGCCGAACATTGCACAAGAGCAGCGTGCTGGGGTTACGAACACGCGCGGAACTTTGCTCGCTCTACATGGGTTAGCCTGGCCACGTCAGCTATTAAAAACACACATCTAAGTCCGTCTCTACGTCACAGTAACGGGGAGTTTCCACGACTACCCGCGAGCCGCCTGCACGGAGGAGCACGGGCCCACGATCGCTCCAACAAGGCAGACACTTTGACCTTTATCCGTTTTAACTTCCAGGGACTGTTTCGAAAGAGACTTATATAGATGTTTGTTATTGTTATAGCATTAAATGCCCAGTGAACTTGCAAGCTCTAGAAGCGGGATTCCTGCATTGACACAACGTGCGAATTGACCGACATAAACAACTTTCTGGCATTTTTTTTTTATCGTTGCAGAAACCCGTTTGCTACTCTTCTCTTTAACCCGCCCGCGTTGTTCGGGGAACATCTGCGTTGTGAATCAGGCACGAGCGCAAGAGCAACAGCAGAAAAGTGCATCGTCGGCACGATGGCTCGGCGAGCCGGCAGGAGGAGGGCGGCCGCCAGCTCCGCGGCCGCCTTCTCGCCGTTATCGGGCAGAGGGGAATAGCGTGCGCCGGTCGGATCAGCCCTGTCACGCCCCTGCCGCGCAGGAGGAGGCTCCCTGCCTGCAAGTGGTATCGACGTTACGCACGCAACTCGCATCTTTTCTGTCTGTCGGATGAAGCTTCTGTAACAAATGGGGCGTTTGTATGTGTCTTTGTCTTGTGTCTGTCCTGTGACCTCCTGTCGACGAGCCTTCGACACTTCACGTGGCCTCAAGGTGCATATTGCCTGACACAGGCGCCGTGGTGACGTCACCGCCACTTGGTGGCGAATGGCGGTTGTTGTTAGGTGTGTCTGGAGGAGGTTTGTGAAAGGAAGCTTTTGGGCAGTTGGAGGCAGTCGCCCTCCGACATCTACAGAGGGCGGAGGAGCAACGCTCACAACAGCGAGCCGAGCGCCGGGTGGCTAAAACACAGAAATCTGGCACGGCCTTAGCAGACCGTAGGAGCCAATGCCGTTAGCGAGCACCTATCAGGGTCGGCACGGCACATGAAGAGGTGGGTGACGGCACCACGCCCCGCCGCTTGTCTCCCTAGTGGCAATGTTTTACACACCGCACTTGGTTCTCGTTTGAGGCCCGAGATCGTCACTGGTGTTGGTGGCCGTGAGCGGCATTCGAACTCAGGTCACAGCCAAGTTTGCAGCCCAGCATAGCGCTAACCGCTGAGCCACCGCTACCTGTACCTCACACACACACAGGCGAGCGCGCACACACACGGTGACGTGAGCAGTGAGCCTAACCGGAGTGGCGTCTGCTCACGAGGGGCTCTCTCTCCGCTCTCTCTCCGCGTGAGCGCTCCCGGGCCACGCGTCGATGCGCGCGCTCTAATCCTCCGTGAATGGGCGCGAGGGCAGCGGCGGCGGGAAGGTCGCGTTCCGCGCGGGTCGCTCGCTCCGCCGCGGACTCCCGTTACGTCTCGACGGGGCGCGATCGATACGGACCGGCCGGCACGCTGGCTGGCCGGCACGCTGGGGCCCGACGGGCGCGCCACGGCGGGATTAGCCAGCGGGATTTTGCGGCCTCGGTCGGTCACCCCCGGAGGCAGGGTGGCGCGGCGGTAAGGTCTGCGGCATTGCAGGGAGAAAGCGCTGCCCGAGGCGGTGCGATGCCCGCCTCGGGCGCCTTTCCGTGTGGACTTTGTGTGCTCTCTCCTCCTGTTCTGCGTTGCGTTCGCTCAGTGTTCTCCGGTTTCCCCCACAAACTGAAATAAACGCATTCGTTAATTGGCTGATAACGTCGCAATATACAGGAGAGCGGCGTCTGCGGGTTGGCGCCAGCTGACCGCCTGACATCCCACAGCTGGCCATATTACGGTGAATTTACATTTTGGCATTTAATCGTGTTACCATTAAATCACCTGAAGAAATATGGCGTCTTTTATTATGTTTCCGCTGTGGCTGCCCAGCGGCTTGCGTCCTCACGCTTAAGGCGATTCACCGCTGTAATTCGTTTTTTTTTTATAAGTATACAGACGCTTCTTAGCGAGGGTTTTATTCCAATATAGTTTTTTATTTTATCTACATTTCCACCTTGTACATTTTTATTGCGGCCGTGTACAGCCGCTCGCGACCCTTGGGTGAAATCAGTTTTAAAATGTTAATTATTATTGTTATTATCATCATAAACCACTGCCGCCCTCCACACGGCCTACACACCGTAGCGCATTTTCTAAACGCGTTCCCACTTTTGCCGAATCCACCCAGACGAGTTCACCGCGCTGAGCGTGAAGCGCCGCGTGCCGAGGTGCAGCCGCGGCTCGGGGTCAATCGCCGAGTGCCGGGTCCCAGGATCGTCCATCGGAACAATACCTCCTCCTCGGGTCACGCAGGAGGTATGGACATCTACCCCCCCACCAGCTACCCACCCCTCCCAGTCTCACAGCATCGAGAGGCCCACACCAAGCTCTCGGATCTATAATCCGGGGATTTAGCGCCGCTGTTCACTCGCCCGACGGTGAAGAAATGAAGCGGTAAGCTCTCACGTGCCTCCTCCTCCTCCCCCCGTGATCCCCTCGCCATGCTCAACCGCGTGTGTGCGAGCGCGCGCGTTAGCGTGACGCACGGCATGCCGATGCACCGCAGTCCCAGCAGCTTGGGTTCGATTCCCAGCTCCGGATTAGTTGCATTGGGAAAGTGATATCGCAACGCAATGGCAGACTCGGCGGCGAGGTCGACTCGGCCCTGAAACGAATATCTGGAGTGCGATTAAAACGTTCGCGAGGAGGCACAGGAGGCCGGCGGGCTGGCGGGCGGGAAGGGACGGTGGGCCGCCGACCGTCCCAACTCTTCGTGGTCTTCACAGGAGCTTTGCCTTAATAGGTGCTCGCCAACATCACTACTCTGAGAAATGAATGCGGATAGAACGAGGGATCTGTGTCCTTCTTGCGCACGCGTGTGCGGTAGCGTAGCGTTAGCATGGAGCGGCACGGGATCGGGTCAGAAATCAGTGGCCACCGGGGGTGAGAGGAACTTGCATTTCTCAGCATCGCTGTCGCATCGCAACCACCCTGCCCACCCGTACTGTACTGAATGGTTCAGCCACTCTACTACCGGCACACATGGTACTGTACCGTACCGGCTTACTTTCACCTCTGAAAGCCACCGATGGCAGGGACGTTTAAATCCAGGTGAGCGGGTTCGTAGCGCGCTGCATGAGCCGCGCACAGGACAAGCACACGCATAGGTGGCGGGTTGACATTGCGAGTGCTTGAGTGCCCAGTGAAGGGGGTATACAAACACAGGCAAAGTTCCCCTCCCCCTGGTAGCCTTGACAGACCGTTGCAGCAAGTGCTGTTAGCCAGCAGCACTTATGAAGGTCAGAATGGCACTTGAGGGGGTGTGTGGCCAGTGCAATGCTCGGCCGCCCACAGCACCATGTACTCATTTGAGGCGGAGTAGACCTACGGGGAGGCCGAGGACTGGTTCTGGAAATCATCACCGGTGATGGTGGTGAGCGGGAATCGAACTCGGGTCCCTGGAGTGCGAACCGCTACACCGCCGGTCCGCACAAAAAACACACATCTACTGCAAAGACAAAGATCCCCCTGTAGGGGCAAGTGCTGACACACACACACACACTCAACAGAGGAATTAAACACTTGCGCGCAAACGCGTCGCTGACACGAAAATGACGAACATCCCCCGCGTCGACGCAGTCAGCGCCTGTAAAGGGCGGCCATCCCCCAACAAGCCGGATTCCGACCCGGCAAATCTACAACAAGCCAACTTCTAAATCTCACTCAGCACATTGAGGATGGGTTTCAGAAAGGACT
>JAZEWU010000002.1:1101218-1119168 GCA_036362915.1 Geotria australis
ACTACCGCTGCTCACAAACATCACCCGTGTCGCCTTCACATACATTTGAGGCAAGTGCTGTTAGCGAGGAGCACCTATGAAGGCACTCGACGGGGTGAGTGGCTCGCAACCACAGCAGACCGCCTTTGTCTCTCTTGCGGAAAACGTTACACGCCGCACTAGGTACACATTTCAGACTGAGTGGACCCAGCGGAGGCCCCGGACCGGTTCAGAAAATCGTCACTGGTGTTGGCCACGAGCGGGAATTGAACTCGGCTGGTCGGACAAACACATGCACACGTACACACCGGCACCTGGAGGGCACTGAGAAGCTCTTCCACCCCGTGTGGCCGTGTAGTCACGTGGTGGCATTCTCCCAGCTCCCGCGAGAAGCTGGGAGAATGGAACTGTGCTCGAGACAGGGAGCACCCCCCCCCCGGTCTTAAACGTGTTCCGCACTTGGCCCTAAATGTTTATTGTCATTACAGGTCACATGCGGACAGGAATGTGGCGTGTGAGGAAGCACAGATGCTTGAATAACGCTCGTGATAAAGATTTACCCAGACGCTCACGAGCAACGCATTGTTGGTCATTCAAATGAGCTGGGCCTACGGCCAAGGCTGATTTGCACGATGGCAGTGCCGAGAACTGATCTCAAGAGCTGCTCTTTCGGGATAGCCGCGTCGAGCGTTCCTCCTTTTTTGACACAACTGTCCAGAAAAAGCACCTCTTGAGAGCAGTTTTCACACATCGAGCTGTGAAGGCCTACATTAATGCAGTATATGCGACGCTGCCGTCATGTAATGGTAAGCACACTGGAGTCGTAAACCAGAGGTCGCCGGGTTACGTCTGCAGTTGAAAGAGCGGCGCAAGTTCATTAAACCCTCCTGCTTCTGTCTCATCTCGTATTCTAAATCGGTCGCCCGCAGAAAGTCAATTAGCAGGTTTGCGTGGATTTCTGGCCAGTGAATATCTGGCCAGCGTGGAAGAGTAGACCAAGCACCCTCTGAAGGCACCCATAAGAGCTGCAACTAGCGGAGGTCCATCCGGCAGCAGCGGCGACTTACAAGCAGTTGCAGGGCTGCCCCTTTACCGACTCTTACAGCATTCAAAGTGGAGATTTGGCATGTGGCGGAGTAAAAATAAAAAGTTAAATTAGTTCACACGAAACGATTTAATTAAATGTAATACATGCCTCCACTGGTCATGTGGCTTAGCGATTCAATCACCCAGCCACAATGTTAATATTGCCCCTAAGCAAGCCAGGGCCCTGTGAATGTTATCCCTGTGTTATGGAAACAAAACAAACGCATTGCTTCATACGAACCTCTCTTCGTGTGGTCTCTCTTGGGCGCATTGTTAGAGGCGGCAACACAGAAATACACGCGTTTGTGCGCCGAGCGCCGGCGGCGTGTTTTTCCACCAACACCCAGAGCCTCGTCCGTGCCGCCAACCAACAACACACGGCGCTTCATGATCGATGGAGGACGCAATGAGTTAATGAGTGGGCAAAAAACTGAAAGCGTATTTTCACAATACGTGACGTTACGCTTTAATAGTGACAACATGCTCAGAGCTGCACGCGGAGACATGCGTGATTAATGGCGGGAGTTGACGTTGAGTTTATTAATTGGGAATTTTATTAGGGATGATTTCATGCAATTACGACATCACAACCCTCAACCCCACCCCCCCCCCACACCTATATATAGAGGGGATCGGAGGCCGGCGGTCATCTCCAGAACCTTTACTCCTGATGAAGCTGATTGCAACGATCAGCAAAACGTCGATGCGTCCATGTGTCTCTACGAGTCTGTGATTGCAACCATCGGTGTCCTACCTTGATTGTAAACGTTGTGGGTTCGCTCCCCAACAATACCGGTGTGCTGAAGTCGTAAAGAATTGCTACGTTTTGTTCGAGTGAGCAAAGCATTCAGTCGAGTACAGGTGGGGAGGCGGTGGGCTGCTGGGTGGCCGTGAGATGACAGTTAGGAGTGCCGCCCCTTCTATACATAGGTGCCGGCCGGTTCCACTTAAGAAAGAGTCTGGAGTCTCACCGAGGCTTTTATGGCTAACTAATTCACATTGATATAACTAATAAAAAAATCAGGCCCTGTGAAGGACTGGCGTCCCGTCCAGGGTATATCCCTGCCTTGCGCACTGTGTCTGCCGGGATAGGCTCCGGCTCACCGCGACCCCTCTACAGGATGAGGCGGTTTCTGATAATGGATGGATGGATAATAAAAAAGCAATCTTCAAACCAAAATGTCTCTTTTTTTTTAAACGTGTGCGATTTTAAACATGTACCTTACATGTTTCTTACAACATGCATCTCTTACAGTCTCGCTGCTGTCAAAACGTGCTACGATCATTTGCCTCAATACAACATGTTATTATTCCAAATTGCGTTAACGCATTGCGAATGCCATTCACTGTTGACTTGTGACTTTGTGCTGCACTGGGGGCATCGTTTAAGGCCTCATTACAGGGTTTATACACACACACACACACGATCATTTCTTTGGCCATAAGCTCGCCGGGTTCTGGGCACGGTTGAGACGACCCAGGTTCACGATTTAAATTCCGAATTTATTTTTGCTGCTCTGCAAAACGTCCGGCGCCCTTGCGTTTGTAATATCTGACGTGAATTACGGCGCGATTCAAATGTTAAAGAAATAAGCACTCACTGGCTTGTGAAAACATTGCAAATATGCAGACCGCGGCGTTTTCACGAAAATGGTCAAACGTGTCAAGATATGTACAGTTTATGTGACTGTACATGTGGCGTGCGGCACGGTGGAACAGTGAGCAGCGCTGCCGCCTCACAGCAACAAGATTAAGAGTTTGAATCCCGGCCCGGGTGCTTCTGTGTGGAGTCTGCGTGTCATCTCCGGTTTTCGCCGGGTACTCCGGTTTCCTCCCACAGTTCAAAGACACGCTGCTTCCAAGGTTAATGGGCGTGCTGATTAGATTTCCCCCGTGCCCTGCGATGGATTGGTGCCCCATTCTGGGTATATCCCTGCCTTGTGCCCCGTGTCCGCCAGGATAGGCTCTGGCCCCCCATGACCGTCTACAGGATTAAGCGGGTACTAATAATAATGACTTGCCCCATTTCATTTGCCTATGATCAATTCAACCCGAATTCGCCATGCTCAGCAGATCTCAGAAGCTAAGCAGCATTGAGCCTGGTTAGCACTCTGATGAGAGGCTGTCTGTAAATAGCAGGTGTTGTAGGCTTGGGCTGAGAGGAATCCCAGAAAATGGCAGAACAGCAATACTGAATCTATCCGTAAAGGAGCTGTTAGTAGTGTCATCCCAGCATATGTGTGGGGTTTGTCTGCTTTAATCCCACATGCCAAACACATCAAAGGGGATTTGTTATTTTTTGGTATTAGGGAAGTGCACTGCATTTCGGCGTGTCCTAACGGCCGTAGCAATTTTATAATAATGCCCCACATTAATCCAGCAAAGCCTGACTAAATCACAAGACTCTTTCATGGGAACCCTGCTTCGTTATGTTTTGCTAATTCCACTTCTGAGTCATTTCGCAGGCGGGAGAGCCGCCCGTGAGATGAGGCGACACTCAAACCCCGTTCGTCTCAGACGAAAACCCACTTGCTGCACTGCCTCCTGTAGCCTCTCTACCAGCGTCTGCGTTGGAACGATGGACGAGCGAGATCTACGAGCGATCTACCGAGCCAGGTGCGTGCCAGCGTGTCCAACATAGCACGTAAGCCTAGCGCAGCGGTCACTAACAGCCGTACGCCTCCGTCAATAGCACGACCGCAAGGAACAGCACATGACAGGCGATGTCCCTTCTGCACAGAAAAGACCCTTCCTCATTGACCCTGCTTCATAGCAAGAGCCATCGCTAATCGTCTATTCCATCCATTCATTGTCAGAAACCGCTTAATCCTATATAGGGTGGCGGTGAGCTGGAGCCTATCTCGGCAAACACAGGGCGCAAGGATGGGACGCCAGTCCATTCCAGGGCACCGGGGGCAATTTATTCGGCATGCCAATTAACCTGTGCAGCAGCATGTCTTTGGACTGTCAGGAAACCGGAGCGCCCGGCAAAAATCCACGCGGACACGGGGAGAACATGCAAACTCCACACAGAAAGGCACCGGAGCCGGAATTCGAACTCGGGTTTTGTTGCTGTGAGGCGGCAGCGCTACTCACCGCGCCACCGTGCCGCCCTTAAAGTGAGCATTCATATCATAAACGTCAACAAAAGACAATGGAGGGCCTAGACGGAAGCGTGTACGGTGTATCTCAGTGTACCATCTGTAAATTGAAATACATTGTATAGGAAGTGGTGACAGTGATAAGACTATGGACTCAGTCTGGGTCCCGAGGTTAACAATACAATGTCAACTTGTGGCTGAATCTCGTTACAATAGGACGTCGATTCGCTCGGGCAGATACGAAGCGAGGAAATGAGATTATTTAAAGTTTGAGAAAGAACTGACAAAAATCTTACGATCTGACAAAGAGTCGGCGAGCGCAGTCTGTACACACCGAACAGAGAGGTCTTTGAGAATCGACAATGTGGGTTTTTAAAAATCACGAAGGAGACGGATAACATCGATTGGAAAAAAAACATTTGACAATGCGCTCTCTATAAATAATCTCAACAGGAACCAGGGCGAGATATTTAAGAACAAGAGAATAATCAACTTTAAGAAACAAGAAAAAACATGTTTTTGCAGAGTTATGCTACAATATGCTCAGCGTAACAAACGCATTGATGCGCAACAGATGATGTCAGGCGAGTTTGAAGGGGTGATGGTGATTTATGAGACAGATTTTTCGATGTTTAGAGATTTTGGGTTTACCTAACATGAACCTCACTCGTAACCAATGCTCATGCGTAAATGCTGGTGCACGTGGCCTGATGGCATCTCTATGTGACCTAATGAGGGTTGGCGCCATGGCAGAGTACACTATAACCCTTGGCTTCAGTCCCAAAGTGACTTCTGAAAACTGTTCCTGGGTCCTATCGCCTCCTTCACCAATCGGCGATAGTGCAGTGAAGTATGGTCACGCATTCCGCCTGATCGACAGGGCATGAGAAAGCCTTCATTGAGCACTGTTGAGTTTAGCTGCGGCCACTAATCAAACTCAGGCTGCTGGGTTCACAGTGCAGCTTACCACCAAAGAATTTCAAGAGAAGTGGGCAGAGTGCAGCCACACGGTTAGCCGACGCCAACCCGCCAGACACTGCGTCCAATATATTCTGATGTTATCGGACAATTTTACTTATGGGAGGAAAAGCGAAGAACCTGGAGAAACCCCACGCAGAACAGGGAGAGAACACACAACATCCACACAGAAAGGCGCCCGCGGCGGGAATCGAACCCCCACGGGTAAGACCCTCTCTATGTGAGGCGCGGATGTTACCACTGCACAGCTACCCTACCGCCCAATTGGTCTGGGGAAGCCAATAACAGGCTGATGGACGGATACAAATTTACGTGTTAAAACATCGCCCCACCCGGGAACCTAATCATGTGCATACGATCTCTTGATTGCTGCTATAAAAGCCAGAGACGTACGTTGTGCGGAGGAGTTGAAGCGGTGTGAGCCAGTACAGGTTTCCCTGGTTCAGCCTGCCAGGCCTATCATATGATACTATTAATTGAAAGGCTTACGTGTGTAACCAGTCGTCACTTACAGGGCCTTCACGAGGCGACGCGTCGTTGTGTTTCTTGTAAAACCCGTATCGGAGCGCTGTACGCAGAAGGCCAGGCCTTGAACGGGGCTGCGTGTTGTGCATACTTTTGGTCGGGTCTCTCAGAAAAACCATGTTGTTATGACATGTCCGCGAAAATCAGTCGAAAAGCCGTTTTTTTTAATTTATTTTTGTCACTTTTGTGCAATGCCCTGTG
Organism: Geotria australis; assembly: GCA_036362915.1. Taxonomy (NCBI): domain Eukaryota; kingdom Metazoa; phylum Chordata; class Hyperoartia; order Petromyzontiformes; family Geotriidae; genus Geotria; species Geotria australis. Next base: position 1,107,089 of record JAZEWU010000002.1, read on the forward strand.
TAAATGGTTACTTTTTGGTTTGGTTTGGTTAAGTTCTTATGTTTATATATTCGTACTTTTTGTACATTTTCGTGTTTGTTATGTCGCAGGAATCCTGTAAAGAGCTTCCAGGCTTACTGGGTATTTTTTACGCTGTGATAACCAACATCTATCCATCTATCATCATATACGGAAATTATATCGCCAGTCAAACTCTTGTTACAGCACACACGCACGTACGCAAAACTCCCAGCTCCGTTGGGAGTTTAGAACAAGGACAGGCGTGCGGTGTGTTTGGCAACGTATTGATTTGAACAAAGGGGCGGCACGGTGGTGCGGTGAGTAGCGCTGCCACCTCACAGCAAGAATACCCGGGTTCGAATCCCGGCTCGGGTGCCTTTCTGTGCGGGGTTTGCGTGTTCTCCCCACGTGTCCGCGTGGGTTTTCGCCGGGCATTCCGGTTTCCCCCCACAGTCCAAAGACATGCTACCAGGTTAATTGGCGTACTGACTAAATTTCCCCTGGCGCCCTGCGATGGATTGGCGTTCCATCCTCGGTGTTCCCCTGCCTTGCGCCCTGTGTCTGCCGGGATAGGCTCTGGCTCACCGCGACCCTGTACATGATTACACGGTTTCTTATAATGGATGGATGGTGATTCCATTACACGTGAACAGTGGGGGGAGGGGAATGTGACCGTGTGCCAGCACTCTGTGGAAGCGGTCTGGCATTGTGACACCTTCTATTGTGAGCGTCTCAATGAGAACAGGATGCACTTGAGACACACTGAGCGAGGATGCGACTGTAAGAGAACAAAGGAGGCCACTTCGCGCATTCACGCTTTTATTGTGGCCACAAACCCCAGGTAATGCGCGGCGTTACGTCTCTACAGGCGCTGCATAGAAATGACTGCCTCCCAGGGACGGGAGACAGATTGCCGACTGACAAAAGGGATCCCACTGTGGCTCACGGCGTGAGCGGCTCACGTTTTAGATATTGCCCCACATCGCCTAAATGCCACACTCGTTATAATAACAATACACTCTATTTATAACGCGTGGCGCATATTCAATTTCAAAGGTATTCATTTGAAGTGAGCGATTCAGAGGCGTAGCGAGGAAACCGGAGAGAGGCGGCAGCCAGGCGCCTTGCCGGCGCCAACATTTTGCCACACACTGCGTCCTATATATTGTGATGCTATCGGCTAATTCATTAATGAGTGAGGTTTTTTTTAAGGTGTGGGAAGAAAACCGGAGAGCCCGTAGGAAAACCACACAGAACAGGGGGAGAGAACACACAAATTCCACACAGAAAGGCGGCCGAGGCGGGAATCGAACCGCCTCGGGCAAGACAATTCTTTCTGTGAGGCGCCGCCCTGCCGTCCATCAGTGGTGGGAAGTCTGCAGAATGGCTACCGTGTGTACGAAGCCAGCTTTAAGTCATTGCATATACAGTATATGTGGCTTAAATTGGCACGTGTGTTGTTTGTTGGCACGTGTGTTGTTTGTTGGAAACTGTCAATCAGAGGTTACTAGCAAAGTGCCCGCCCTGCGGTCGATCTCGGTCCGGGCGTGTAACGCGTTCGTCTGACGTCAGGTTGAAGGCGGAAGAGTGCTAATGAGGGTTCACGGTACTGTTGGAATTTAAAACTTAAAAATGCGTTAAGGTTTCAGAAGAGAAATTAACAAATGAGAAGTTTAGCTGAAATACCGGCTAAAAGCCTTGCTGTTGTCCAGATCACATTTGCGCGTTCGGAAGGATTTGAACCAGCTACCGTCGGTGTGGGCGCACATACATATATACATACGTACAAACACTTGCTCCATTATATATAGAGATAGATTACTGCAACCAAATGGAATTATATAAACGTGGGGAAAATGCAAGTTACTGCTGTTGGATTGTGACCTGGCGTTATAATTCATGCACACACAACCAACCGTACCACGGTTTAAACTGCCGTCTTTTAATCAGCAGCAGTTTATCGTCTTCACCTTAACAAGAAAAGTAATCCAATATATTTAATAATAACGACCCTTGAAGTGGCTTGGATTTGACTCAAGTCGTCCCCACGCTGAACTTGTTTTAATTTACGAGCGCTTACGAGCGTCTCCAGTGAGTCACGGAGAGGCTGTCACACTCAGCTTTTCTTCAAAAATGACTCGAGTGTCAAACTACTGCCAGGAAAATAATAAACACACTAAGACACTCACTCATTTTATTTATGAGACAACTGGTGTTGTGGTGAACAGTTTAATGTCATCATTATCGTAGTTGCCGGTTTAATCGGCTACCGTCCCAGGTTGACCCGGGTTGGCTGGTTGCCCCCCAGTGGTGGGGGGGTGTTGCAGCAGAACGTTACGGCCGGATGCCCTTCCTGACACCAACCAACCCACTTCAGTCGGAAAGTCTTCTGATCGCTATTTATCTCGAACCTCCCCCCAGACCTGTTCACCGAGGGAGACCCTAGCAGGAGTACTGGACTCTAGGTGATGTAAATTCTGGGGTTCTTTGGAACACCCAAAGCCCTCCTGCACGATATGGTTACGATCCACAGTTCACGATCACCATCAGCTTATGTTTAAACAAATATTTAAAATAAGGTAATGGAATCAACCCGATTAGTTCCCGTGTATGTCCCGCAGCGGTATCCCTTTCGCAACGACATTAATCCGCCGACATTTAAACGGCTCCATATCGAAAACGGACCCCGGTGCGCTGCTGTATTAAAACACGCGATTGTGTACGTTCGTCAGCATCGCCCGAGTTCTGTAAAAGCTGTTTGCAATAAAACGTTATTGTTTTGAAAAGGAACATCCGCGCAACTGAGTGCGCCCACGCCGGCGTTCCCCGCGGGACATTCCCACCGCGCGGCGCCACCAGAAGAGGCTCTCGCAGTAATCCAAATACTCCAATTTGCAAACATCCAAATACGCTCGATTTGCAAACTCTCCGCTCACGTCACGGGCGGCGCGGCGTCACAACGCCGCAGTTTGACTCACGGATCCGGGGACACGGAAGCCAGGGCGGCGGCAGCGGCGTCGCATCATCGCTAATAATGACCATCAATCTGCGTTTGGCGGAGCGGCCAACATTTTAACGGCGTCGTTGAACAAACAGGAAAACAGGGTTCCGACTTGGCGTTCCGATTTATGCCCCGTGTTTGCACTATCCCCGTTTAAAAAGCGCCAGTAAATGACTTTACAACACCACTTCTACCCTTTAAAGGTTTCACGGGTGGTGTTTTTTACGAGGGGGATGGGGAACAGCAGCATTGTGAGCCACTGAATGCCGTGACCTTGCATGACACGCTCGCTCAACGCAACGGGGCTCCGTGTCTGCCACGTTCCACACCAGTGTGACGCCGCACCCACCACACCTTGCACTCATCAGCAGCAGCATCATCATCATCATGTGCATTTGCAACGTCGCAACGCCCACCCCTCCCACCCACCCCTGTCTTATTTCAGCAGCCAGACACGTTTCAGGAGCCGGCACCACCGGGAGTTGATCCGATCACCGGGAGCTTCTTTCACAGCTCGGGATGATTGAAAAGGTCCCGATGATGAGATAAGGAGGGTCCCACGGCCGGAACCAGACACCAGGAGGAGGAGGAGGTGCGAGATCTCCCTCCTGCCTCCCTCCTAGCGCCACCACCACACGCAGAGCTGCTGGATTGCTGAGCCACCACCCACCCATCTGTGCTCCTGACTCGCCGCTCCTGGAAGCCCGTGATCACGGCTGAGCGTTTACGCAATGTGTTACCGGAACGCGTTTTCACGCCTAGTTCTGCATTGTTTGCACCGAGTTTATTTCGCTCACGTATCAGTGCCCGCTTAATCCCGTACAGGGTGGCGGGTAGCCGGAGCCCTATCCTGGCAGACGCAGGACGCGAGGCAGGGCTGTACCCAGGGTGGGACGCCAGTCCGTGGCATAGCATCGGCGACAAGTCAGTCAAGGGCATTAATCTAGGCAGCAGTCAGACTGTGAGAGGAAACCGGAGTACCAGACGAAAACCCACAGGGACACGGGCAGAACGTGCAAACCCCACACGGAAAGGCGCCCGAGGCTGGAATCGAACCCGGGAGCTTCTTGCTGTGAGGCGCCATCGATACTCGCTGCGCCGCCCCCAGCCTGTTTCTACGCATTGGTTACCGCTGTTTGCACAACTGCGAGCCATTACTGCGTTCGGGCCAGCACGAATTTCACGCGGCGCAAACCGCCTGCTCGGGAGTACGGTCATCACGGGAGTACGGTCATCACGGGAGTACGATCATCACGGGAGTACGGTCATCACGGGAGTACGATCATCACGGGAGTACGGTCATCACGGGAGTACGGTCATCACGGGAGTACGATCATCACGGGAGTACGGTCATCACGGCCGCACGGCGCTACTGCCGCAAGTTCACGTATGCATGTACACTGTACAGTATAGATGTATGTAGTGTGCCCGTTAGCGTACTGCGCTATGAACCCAGACACCCAAGTTTGATTCCCGCTCACGGCTAACACCGGTGACTCAGCTTCTAATGCGGTGGGTAAGCATTGCCGCTAGGGAGACAAAGAAGGCCGTGCGTGGTGATGGCCACTCACCCCCTCGTGTGCCGTGCTGGCCTTTATATAGGTGTTACTCGCTAACAGCACTTGCCCCTACAGTCCATTGAGGCTCTACGGGGAATCTTTGTCATTTTTGCACGTCTGCACTGAGGGTACCGGGTTCGAATCCTTCATAAACGCTCATCTAATTCTGCACAAAACCAGGGGCTTGTCTGCATTATCTCGGCTTCACTCCCCACATATCGAGCACTCTTCTGCAACGATAACACTATTTCGGCGTTCAAATTCCCAGTGTTTGTCACCGGTACCATGAAAACCCGCGTTCGACACTCCACCGCCTTCGACACTCCACCGCCTTCATCCCGTACGTCAGAAGAACGTGTTGCACGCTCGGAACAGGATCGTCCGTGGAGCGGGCACTCTGCTAGTGCAACAGAACGGAGGGCACCACGGGTGAGAGTGTGCAGGAGGAATGCGGGCACGGGGTTCGCCTTGCTTGCCTGCCGAGGAATGCGCGCCCAGCTCAGTCCCATCGCTCTCCAGTTTTTTTTTTGTCTTTTTCGTTTTTGCCCGCGAGGCAGACGGCAGACACACCAGCGCTGTGCGTGGATGTTTGCTTTGGAGTCATTTCAAAGGAGATACACGCTCATATTTACGGGGTTGAAGGGTAGCCCACGGAAAGAGTTCTAGGAACTTCGGGTTAAATAAAAAAATGAACAAAGCCAACGTGATCTAAAAACGTGGGTCTAAATTCATGACCCGAGATGTAATTTGAATGTGTGCGAACGTGTTGGAGCGTGTGAGCGCGCTGGGCTACAAACCCGGCCAAGATCCGAGTTCGAGTCCCCGCTCGCGGCCACCAACACCAGTGGCGGTTTGATATGGCCGGTCCTGGCCCTCCCCTGGGTCGACTCGGCCTCAAATCAGTGCCTGGTGCGCTGTGTAAATATCACCACTACACAGACAAAGGCGGTCGTGCTTGGTGCTGGTCATCCACCTCCTCGTGTGCCGTGTCGACCTTTATAGGTCCTTCTCGCTAACCTCACTTGACCTTACACTCTGTTAAGGCTATACGGGGGAGCTTTGGCTTTGGCGCACTGGCTGACAACTTTAATAGACGGTGTCTGGGAAGCCAATAATAGGCTGACGGACTGAAACATATTTACGCGTAAACACAACACGGATTTCGGCTTATTCCTGCGGCATTAAAGGTCATATTGGATCTCCCTTTGAAATTGACTTTATGTAACCGATTCATTGGCACACAAGGAATTAACGCTGCACAGGAGCCGGCAGGCATGACTGTGTGTGTACACAATAGGCTAATATTAGCTGGAGAGCTTACAATTAGAATCTTGTGTCCTAGCTCCTAAGCCGCATTAGCGTCGTGGGTGAGTTACAAGCGTGGTGCGTGTACACGTGTGTGTACGTTTGTTTTGTTCCGAATCGGCCTTCATTGGTTCTCCCCAACGACTCTTGACCCTACAGTCTGTTAAGGCTATACGGGGGTTCTTTGTCTTGGCTCGTTTTGTGGGGAGCGGTGGCGCAGTAGTTAGCGCACTGCGCTACAAACACGGCGAGCAGTTCCATTCTCGCTCACGGCCAACATGGGGACATTTAACCCGGTCCTGGGCCTCTCCTAGGTCGACTCAGCCTTAAATAGGTTCCTGCTGCGATGTGTAAACATCAGCAATGGGGAGACAAAGGCGGCCGGGCGTGGTGCTTGCAACCTACCACCACCCTCCCTTGTGGGCCCTGCCAGTCATCACAGGTACTCGCTAACGGCACTTGTCCTAACAGGCCGATAGAGGCTATACGGGGGATCTTTGTCTTTATGTTTGTATGCACTATAAATAACCCGCGGGAGGTCACTTTCAGATCGTGTTAATTTGGCCCGAACAGCGTCGGACATATAATCGCCACTGTAACAACTTAAGGACTTCCCGAGAAGTTGTGAGTTTTTAATCCCTCGGCAAATACGGACAAGATAATAATATAATAATAATATCAATTTATATAGCGCCTTTCACCCGAGGGTCACAAAGCGCTGCACAAGGGCCGCGAAGAGGACGGCATGTCAACAACGACAGAAAAAAACAATAAAAACCAAAGCAACAGAAAATAAATGATTAAGGCTACTTCGAATATACTGAAAGGTCGTGAAAGATAACCGCACGAGGGGGCAACGCATGAGCGTTTCCGAGGCGTGCATTGCTTAGAGATTAAAAGCACGTCAGCGAGCACCCACACACCGGCTAACAACAGTCCCGTCTGCACACCATCGATAAGGTCCGCTTTGTACTGGTTTTCGCGGCTCGATTCACCTTGACGGTTGCTCTTCGGAGCTGTTTTGTCGGGATAGCCGTGTCACCGAGCGATCTCCATCTCTCCTTCCTCGCGACGTTTCGACGCCTTGATGATGCTTCCAACGTGGGAGGTCGAAAAGTCGAGACGGTGAGATGGAGGTCGCTCAGTGACACGGCTATCCCGACAAAACAGCTCTGAAGAGCAAGCGTCGAGGTATGCTTGAGTCCATCGGCCTATTGGCTTTCAAGACCACTCTTACCCAGCAGTGTTTGCTTAACCAAGCACACTCTAGACCGGTTAAGACCTCATCATCCGACCGGGCTCTTAAACAGATGGTGCTACTGAGCTGCTGTCCAGATGTTATTGGTCACAGCACCCCAGATACACGAAGGGTGCATCGACAGGTTCATTAGGGTTGGTGGATGAAACAGCGCACACTCTTGCCGACCGCCTTTGTCTCTCTCGTACCGTTGACCATCACACCGCACCGGGCAGACACAGAGAGCCGCGTCGAGACACCACTGTGTCTTCAGAGTCAAGACACGTGGGTTCGACTCTCACGAGACACCATCCATCCATTGTCAGAAACCGCTTAATCCTGTCACGGTCAGTCGGAGCCTATCCCAGCTAAACACAGGGCGTAAGGCAGGGTTATGACAAGGATGGGACGCCAGTCCATCACAGGGCACGATACCACACACACACGTGGCTCGAATACACAAACGAGCCACGTACACGCGCAAAGGACAAAGGTCCCCCGCGTCGCCTGAGTAGCACCTACAAAGGCCAGCACGGCACACGAGGTGGGTGGTCAGCACCAAGCCCGGTCGGTCGCCTTTGTCTCCATAGTGGCGTTGTTTTACACACCCAAGTACTCATTTGAGGCCGAGTCGACCTAGGGGAGGCCCACGACCGGGACCGGTTCAGAAAATCGTTACTGCTGTTGACCGTGAGAAGCGAATTGAAGCGGGGTGGCCGTCGTGTTCGTAGCGCGGCGTGCTAATCGCTGCGCCACCGCTCGCCACTCCAACACACAATACCAGCCACACACCCCCACACACGGGCTTTAATGAAACGCGCTCAGAGCCCGGGACCCACTGGGGGCGGCGTAAGCGGCCTTCTACGAACTCAAATAACGCGCAGCTTTCACGGATTTCAACCTAATGTAAAAACAAACCCACATTATAACAGAAAGCACATTTTGGGCCGCGGGTTTAGTGCTAATGAACGCCACCATCCATTCATCGACGACGTCCCTCTGCCAAATCCGCTGCTGGATGACTTCCCAGTGATGATGCATTACATAAACGCTATTGCACAATTTGGAGTTGCGTGAAAACTAACCTTCGACGGCGCCTCCGATACGTGGGAGGCGAAACGTCGCGACGGAAAGAAATGGAACGCTCGACACGGCTACCCCCAAAGAGCAGCTCTGAAGAGCAATCCGCATACATCGAGCCGTGAAAACCCACGTATATTCGAAAGATTTCTCATTTGAAGCACACGTGTGTACGTGTGTGTATGTGGTGAGCGGTGACTCGGTGGTTAGCGCGCTGGGCTATAAACCCGGCGACCAGAGTTCGATTCCCGCTCACGGGCCAACACGTGACAATTTTCTGAACCGGTCCTGGGGCCTCCCCTAGGTCGACTCAGCCTCAAATCAGTACCCAGTGAAGTTTATCACCCACCTCCTCCTGTGCGGTGTCGACCTTCGTAGGTGCTCGCTAACAGCACTTGACCCTCTCGTCTGTTGAGGCTATACCGGGGATCTTTGTCTCTTCGGAGGGCGCAACACGTGTAGTAGAATGTACAGGTGTACCCTGTACACGTGTGTCCGCACCACCAACACGTGTGTCCGACCCACCAACACGGTTAACACACCTGGTGTGCGAGCCAGCACAAGGCGTGTTGAGAGTGTACCCTCTGTGAAGGTGGTGTGCTGTATCCATCCATTTTCAAAAACCGCTCAATCCTGTACAGGGTCGCGGTGGTGTGTATTGTGTATATACCTTCGTGTAAGGTGACACAACAAACACGCCGACTCACTCAATACACATCACATGCACGCCGCGTGTTCACAGCCGCCGCCGTTCATCTTACCTGGCCCGTGGTGCCGGCAGCAGTGGGGCAAACTTCGCTGCTGCACTTCTTGTTTCGCTCGTTCGAAAGTAGAGCTCGCCGCCTCCTTTCACGCCTCGCCACGGTGGTCTGTCGACTAGCTGCAGACTAACTTGTTGTAGGCTAGCCCTGTGTCTTGCTAGTGTTACAGACACACGCAGGGGCTAACGAAGCATGGAGCGAGAGACAGAGAGAGAGAGCTCGGAGCGTGTGCGTGTGTGAGCGTGTGAGAGAGACGCCGGCTGCCCACTTGTGTGTAGCGCGTCGCGGCTCGTGCAGCTTCTTGTAGGGGCAATGTGTGTGTGCGCGCGTGTGCGGGGGCAGCCCTGCTGCCGTCAGCTCTCGTGTCGAGTGTTTGGGGGTGGGATGGAGTGAGAGCTGGGTGGGTTTGTGGTCGTCGTGGTCGTGCTGGAGAGAGAGAGAGAGGGGGAGAGAAGGAGGGAGACACACGGCGTCCACGCCCATTGGCCGGCTTCTCTCCTTCACTGCCGAGTCATTAAATAAGCTCCCCTTGTGCGCGCGCACACACACGCCGACACACGCTGACACACTCGCACACTGAAACAGGCTCGCGTGAACGCGCCTAACCCCCTCCACTAGACGGAACCAAGTCCCACTTAAGCTCGAACTGAAACCCATATAACCCCTCCGCGGGGGGCACGGCGGCGCGCCGAGTCGCGCTGCTGCCGCCACACGGTGAAGCCAACCCAGTGAAGCCACCCGGGTTCGATTCCCGGCTACGGCGCCGCCGCCTTTGTGTGTGGAGTTTGCGGGTTCTCCCCGTTGCCCACGTGGAGTTTCGCCGGTTATTCCGGTTTCCTCCCACAGTCCCAAGACATGAATGTTGGGTTACTTTGCATGCTGACTAAATTGTCCCCGGTGCCTTGCTATGGACTGGCGTCCCATCGTGGGTGTAGACCTGTCTTGCGCCCTGTGTCTGCTGGGATAGACTCCGGCCCTTCGCGACCCGGTACAGGATTAAGCGGATGGTAGAGACCCAGGGCCTCCCCACCAACAATCCCGGGTGAATGCTGATACGTTCCAGATGCTGTTTGCGAGCACCTCTTCAACAGAGGGGGGGGTTATGCAGTTCACACCACGCCAAGTCCGTCTTTGTCTTCCCAGGGCTAATGCTGACAATCGCCATAGACGGATGGTGAGCTCGTACAATCGTGAAATGGCCACACGCTTGGGAGGCCTCCATTCAGCAGTGGATTGATCATGGCTGGCGATGACTCGTCAATGGCTGAGTCAGCCCGAGGAGGGTTCAGGACAAGGTCGGACGTCACGTTGCCAGTGATGTTAAAAAGCCTTGAGCGGGAATCTAACTCAGCTTGATTAGCTGCTGAGTGCACTAACCAGAACGCTACCGCGCCCACACAGCCGCAAAGCCACATACACACAAAGACAAAGATCCCCCATATAGCCTTAACAGACTGTAGGGTCGAGTGCCGTTAGCGAGCACCTATGAAGGTCGACACGGCACACGAGGGAGTGGGTGGCCAGCACCACGCCCGTACTACCACAAAGACGCGCACACACACCCCACAAGCCGGGCTGAGTGAGTGCATGGGAACGCGCCCCATACCGTGCTGCTTGACACAGCTCACATCACACACCGTGTTGCTGTACTGGCCAATAGAACACTACACGGTGATCCACGTCAGTCAGTTTTTTTTAATCTAAGCTTGAAGGTGGGTTTTCGCCGGGCACTCCGGTTTCCTCCCACAGTCCAAAGACATACAGCGGCATGGGTTAATTGGCCTGCGGACTAAATTGCCCCCGGTGCCCTGTGGATGGACTGACGTTTCATCTTGGGTCCAGCCCTGCAGTATGAGCGTCGTGTTATTTAAACAGAGAGGCTAATATGTACGTTTGTCAGTACTGGTGTACGCGTGCATCTATACGTCGAATCGTCAAATAATTATGTATCCTAAACGCACGACATCGCAGTCGGTGGTGCAGGCGTGAGTGTGTTTGTTGTCTGTGAGATTGTTGTTCGCAGATGATTGATTCACATCACGCCTGCCGCCTCTAGAGGCGCTACTAAACACCGAAACGTCAACACAGCAGCAAATTGTAACATCACACCGATGGTTCCACGCCCAATAACTAACATAATAATCTGTGAGAGCACGAGTTATTGCTGGAGATAACAATTACGCGTCCCTGTGTTCATTACATCTCGTCTCGGCTTACATTGCCAATGGCAAATGCATCGACGTATGTCGTGCTGAAGGAAACGTTAGAATACCTTTCTAACATCCAGACACTGAGTCTTGGTGGCCACACACACATCCAAGACGTTTCGTAGGCAGTAGAATCAGAGGTGAAAGTAATCCGGTACGGTCCAGTACGATCTACCGGTAATAAAGTGGGAAGGAGGGTTGCGATATGACCGTACTGATCAAGGATTGGAGTTACTTTCATTCATTAATTCATTGTCAGAAACCGCTTAATCCTATATAGGGTCGCAGTGACCCAGAGCCTATCCCGGCAGATACATGGCGTAAGGCAGGGCTATACCCAGGATAGGACGCCAGTCCATCACAGGGCACCGGGTGGAAATGTAGTCAGCAGGCTAATTAACCAATGCGGCAGAATGTTTTTGGACTGTGTTACTTTCACCCCTGAGTAAAACCCGTATTGCAGAGCAATGTCTTTACAAAGGCGCGTACTGCCGGTAAAATCCCACGTGAGCACCGACTCGTTATCGGTGCCACTGTCGTTATATTGAGAATTATACAATATACAACGCGCCACGCAAACGCCACGCCTGCTCATGGACGAGAAACGGAGCCGTAGCGAGGAAACCACAGAGAGTAGGGTGGGAGGCAGCCACGCGGCACCAACGTTTGCCAGACACTGCGTCCTACATATTACGATGTTATCGGCCAATTCATTAATGAGTGTTTAATTTTTTTTGTATCTGTGGGAGGAAAGCGGAGGACCCGGAGGAAACTCCACGCAGAACAGGGGGGAGAGAGAGAGAGAACACAAACTCCACACAGGAAAAGGCGCCCGAGGCGTGAATCGGACCGCCTCGGGCAGGACCCTCCTTCTGCGAGGCGCAGATGTTCCCACCGCACCACCCTGGCGCTAATCACCGATTGAGTAAC
>JAZEWU010000002.1:1129270-1149585 GCA_036362915.1 Geotria australis
TGTTTGGTAGAATTCGCAGGCAATACCAAGTACTACCTGACAGGGATCGCGACGTGAACGCTTCTACCTTGACCCCGGATAGCCGTGGCACTAAGCGATCTCCATTTCTCCCTCGCGACGTTTCGCCTCCCACGTTGGAAGCGCCATCATCCCAACCGTCACGAATCTAAGCCGTGAAAACCTACATCAGCACGATATTTTCTTAACCCCCTATTATGCCTGGCTGCAATGTTGCACTTTACGTATCCATTATGTATAACGCAGATTAATTTGTCGGATTGCAGGAGGTTTCGGATAAACCGCGACGCTGCCAGGACTCGGCACCATGCGGGTTCGACGGCACCGCGCGATCACAAAACCATACGTGGCACGCGGGCATTGACTTGGGACCCCTAAGACCGTCAACCCGGGACACTCACGGACCCAGTGGAATGGATGGATGGCTTCCAGGATTACGACGCAGGAGCATAGCGACTGTAGTTGAGCGGCAGGGTGGTGCAGTGGTGACATCCTGCGCCTCGCTGAACGAGGGTCCTGCCTCGGGCACCTTTTTCTGTGGAGGTTGTGTGTTCTCCACCTGTTCTGCGCGGGTTTCCTCTGTGTTCTCCCATAATAATAATGTTACATTTATAACGCATAACCAAGAAACACTTCTTAATTTCCCGGTAACATCATCGTATATAGGATGCAGTGTCTGCGAAATATTGGCGTCGGCTAACCACGTAGTTGCCTTCCCCCTCCCCGTCTTTCCGCAGTTTCCTCTTCAAACAAATACCATTGACCAGACGAGAACTGTGTGCCACGCGTCATAAATTGTATTGTTATTTCAGTGCTCTGACATGCCAATTATGGACGGTATAATGCAGAGTCCTCGTTGAAGATTAGACGCAATATCAATCATTATTATCCTGCTAATTACCTTTAACTTGTTCAATACATTGCCACAGCGGGGGCAGACGCGACAGTGAATCACACAATAACGATCGTCATTATTTCGTGCACGCTTGGGTTTTCACTGGGCACTCCGGTTTCCTCCCACAGTCTAAAAAACACGCTGCTGCCACTGCCCCCGATGCCCTGCGATGGACCGGCGTCCTATCCTGGATATAGCCCTGCTGCTGTGCGCCCTGTGTCTGCCGGCATAGGCTCTGGGTCACCGCGACCCTGTACAGGATTAAGCGGGTACTGATAATGAATGAATGATTGCATGTTCAAAGTGAGCAATAACAATGCGTGCAATTTCACCACAGACATTCTAATCCCCTCAAAGTGATTTCCTCTGAGCCTACATTAACTAGGCAGTCATTATCACGTCCAAGCGACGACTGTCACCACATCGGGGCCGTGATTTGGCCGAACGGTGGCTCGTTTGCCGCTTGTTGCAGAGAATCGCGATTCAATGCCAGCGGCCGCCCTGGTTAATACTGCCGGTGCCTCGATCGTATACACGCACTGTCTTTCACGTTCGTGTAAACGGTAGGCCACGTGTGCCGGCATCACTGTCCAAATTGGCCAAATTTGAGAAAATTACTCTCAAATGACCTAAGCCACATTGCAACATTGCCCCGTGCTTTGCAGCCACTGAAGACGATACTCATCTGTCCTGCGTAGCCCGCGCGTGATAACTTCGCAGTGAATGAACGGAAAGTACCCGAAACGTACGAATGATTCGATAAAGGAAACATCCCAAAATAAGCAACGATAAAGAAAACATTCTCTCGAGGTGCTTTGTGAGGATGGCCACGTCGCGCGTTCCCGCCTTCGCAAAGCAGAGCAGGAACGCTCGCGGAGGAGCGAGGAGGACCGTCCGACACGGCCATCATGAAGCGAGCACCTTTTACGAGCAATTCTCAAACATCGAGCCTCCAAAATAAACGTCAACACTTCGGCAAAGACGCATTCTAGCAGACCCGGGTGGGCAGTTGCAAATGTTTCCTCTCAATGTGCAATAAGCTACATATAATTTATTTTCCCATCGCAATGCTTAACTGCATTTTTATGTATTAAATTGGTCAATTACGTGCAATGCTGTGTGTAAATGTTTTTTTTCCTTTGTTTTTGTTGGGTTACTTTGTTATTTTTATATTTTAATTTACTTTTGTCAATTCCCTTCGCTTGTTTGTCGTGTCGCAGGAATTCCGTAAAGAGCTCGCAAGCTTCACCGGCTAGTGTTTTCTGCCGTAATAATAAACACCTATCTGTCTACCCGATCTGCGAACCGAACAACACTCGGCACAACTCGGCCGATCGACCCGCGAACAAACGGTCATCACCGACGCACGCGCGCACCATTGCTTATGTTCTCTCGTTACATAAAGCGGCGTCGGCGCGCGTACCCTGCGCGCGTACCCTGCACGCGTACCCTGCGCGCGTACCCTGCGCGCGTACCCTGCGCGCGTACCCCGCACGCGTACCCCGCGGAATGCGCGGGAAATGTCAGGAGCCCGCAGTCCGTCGCGTCGCCCGCGCACGTCGACGGGGAGATTCCGCGAGCGCGCCTCGCGGAAGGCGGCGGCGGTGCTATTTTGCCGACCATCACTCGAGCCGGTTCGCAGATAAGCCGCGGGGGGGTGGCCGGGGTGGGGGGGCGCACAAGCGCGGCATTGTGCGAGCGCCGACGCGCGACGGGCGGCGACGCGCTATCGACGCGAGCATCTGCGCGGGGCGGCGGAGGCAGACTTTACCCGACTCAATTACCTAACAGACAGTCTCATTTTTAGGCGCGCGGGGTTTATTTATTTAGAATTCGGCGGGTGGTGGACTTATCCGGCGGTACAATTTTCCGCGGAATATGCCGAATCGGCGGAGGTTTTTTGCCGCCGTGGCGCAAGAGAGAGATGGGGGAGCGGACGCGGCGCCCCACGGGAGCTCGGCGGGCGATATCGCGCGGATCGCCGCGGCCCGTCGACGATGGTCATCGTGTTCCGTGTCGCCGATGGTCGCGATCGCGGGGCGCGTGATGAGCGGTCGTCTGCCGAGAGTGGCGGCGTTCGGCCGGCTCGCCCGGGGTCACCGCTCGGGTCACCGGATTCGTCACGATGGGAGACGAGGAATTGCTGCCTCAGGAATCTGTCCGTGAAGCGGGACTCGGCGATGATGCGATGTGTAACATCGACACGTGACCCCACTGATAGTCGTATCGTGATTGCCGGAGCTCGTTTCGTTTATTTTATTTGTTGACAGAATAATTCTGAATTGACAAAAGCAGCAATCGGAGTTGTATAAATAGCCAGTAGCCATTAAAGAAATGCTTTCAAATTTAGTTTTTATATTTGCCAGAGCAGCGATTATATGATGTAATAACGTTCGCAATATTTTTAATTCGTGTAGATAACGGCACGTGTGTCATGAGTGTTATAGATTATAATGACGCCAAACGCTCATAGCTGGCTTAGGCTGAGTGAACTGCAGTTGAATAATGTTCAGCCAACTTTGTTGGCACTGGAAATACATAACAAAACAATCAATCAATCAATAGAACGTTATGGGGAGCTGATATTGCAATAATCGTGAAATTCGACGTTGCATCGAATAGTCAGGGCAGCCACAGTGGCGCAGTGAGTAGAGTTGCCACCTCATTGCAAGGACCCAAGATCGGTTCCCACCTCGGGTACCTTTCTATGTGGCGCTTGCATATGCTCCCCGTCTCCGTGAGTTTTACCCGGGTACTCCGGTTTCTTCCCACAGTCAAATGACATGCTGCCTAGGCTAATTGGCCCACTGCCTAAGTTGCCCCCGGTGCCCTGCGTTGGACTGGCGTCCCGTCGTGGGTACAGTCCTTCCTCGTGCCCTTTGTCTACTGGGATAGGCTCTGGCTCACCGCGACCCTGTAGAGGATTAAGCAGGTTTCTGACAATGGATGGATGAAATGGTTACTATTATTACTATTATTCCAGGAATCCCTAAAGAGCTTGCACGCTCACTGGGTATTTTTCTGCTGTAATGATAAACATCTATCTATCAAGGTGAGTGAGTAAAATTTGAAGTGGTCGGCAACAGTGGGTCACCACGGCGTGCGTGTGGAGTGACCCGGGACGGCTGCCCGGCGCGCGATGTTTGGCCTCGATGCCGCCGCACCAACGATCGTTTTACTGGCGGAAGACAAACGACTGTGAAGCTGTGTTGCCAGCGGCCTGCTTCATATCATGAGAAAACACGCAGTCTGCCAGACGCGGACACCGCAGCGAGAAGCCTGGATGTGTACACGGGCGAGAGGGGCTGCGTGTATACACCAACCCCGTGTACCGGCACAGTGGATGGCACGGCGCTGTGCAACAGGGAAACCCGAGTTTGAGTCTCGGCCATGGCGAACGTCGGTGGTGAGTGATGTCTGAACCCGTCTTGCGCCGCGTTTTCCACCAATCTGCACCGAAGTAGTGTGGTGAAGTATGGTCAAAGCATGCCTACATAGATTGCTTGGCTAGACCTTGCATAGAGGGCCGCACAATGTCATTCATTGTTGGTACGGAGAGCCACACTGAGCCGGAGCCTATCCCGGCAGACACAGGGCGCAAGGAAGGGTCATACCGAGAATGGGACGTCAGTCCATCGCAGGGCACCAGCGGCAATTTGGTCAGCAGACCAATTAACCTAGGCAGCAGCAGCAACAGCGTAACTTCGGATCGTGGGAGGAAACCGGAGTACCCGGCAAAAACCCACGTGGAAACGGGGAGAACACACAAACTCCACACAGAAAGGCACCCGAGCCAGGTATCGAACCGGGGTAACTTCTTGCCGTGTGGTGGCAGTGCCACTCTCCGCGCCACAGTGGCACAATATTAATATTATGCATTATTCTCACTATGATTGAAGGACAATGCAGAGAACGGGTGCCCGCCAAGCCCGAGCTTCGCTTCACCACAGACACGAGCCGCGCCGTCGGACCCGTCATGCAGCGCGCGGGGAACAAACGTCGCGGAGCCGTCATCCGCACGGCGCTTGTGTAAATGCTCCGCTCGGCCAAAAACACGCAGGAGACGCACGGGAGACATCTCGGTCGCCCGATCGAGCCGCCGTCGGAAACATTTCCCCCGCGACACGTAAAGGAAAAAAAAACAACCACGACGCACTGCTCGCGATTGCGATCGGCAACAACGCCGAGATCGCCTATCGGCCGCGTGTCGCCGGCAGATTTGTAACATTCGCGACGCGCCGACGACACGCGGATATATAAATCAACGGCGGACGGCGGGGGCGGTGGCAGATATGCGCAGAGATGGGTCGCCCGAGAGAGCGAGAGAGAGAGATGAAGAGCGAATAATGGTCCCCGAGTGGCTTTGGGCGAGACGCGCGATTGCGTCCGTGGTTCGGCGAGCCTCCGTGCCGCGCGTCACGCTTATCGCTCTGTGGCCGCTACGGGCAATCAGGACGCGCCGCGGCAACTCGGCGGCGTCAAAACAACGCCGCAGACGAGATCCGCATCGCTCGCTCCCTCCGCGAGTCGAGCGGTGGGGGGGGCACAGCCACTCGTGGTCGTGAGCGTGGGGAGACCGAGGCAATTGTAGGGGGTCTCCCTCGATGGCCGGACGTTTGGCCGAGAGGCATTCGTGTCCTATCTTGTTGATCAATTGGTTACACGACGGTTGCGCCGCAGAGCTGTTCTTCCGGGAGAGCCGTGTCGAGCGATCTCCGTCTCTCCCTCGCGACGTTTCGCCTCCCACATTGGAGGCATCATCAGGCGTGGGACGCGAGAGATAGAGATCGATCAGTGACACGGCTATCCCGAAAGAACAGCTCTGCAGAGCAACCATCATGAATCGAGCCGTGAAAACCCTACACGAGTACAACTCATTACAAGTGTAGCAACACCTCGATTTAACGGACCTGTATTCAACGCACTTTGGAAGCGACGGACGGTGTCCTCTGTTTCCGAGACAGCAGAGCGGAAATACGTTGGAGAGCTCCGCAACATGGTTTCTACACAACCGGGCGCGGTGCTGGTCTCCCACCCCCGTCGTGTGCCGTCTCGACCTTCGCAGGTGCTACTCACTAACAGCACTAGCCCCAGCAGTCTGTTAAGGCTAGACGGGGGAATCTTTCACTTTTTTTTCGTGTGTCTTTGCACGCCCACACAAAATCGGTTACCAGACTCCCAACACCAGGAAAGTCTGGGCTGAATCAGGACAAGTGGCAGAAGAGCATTGCGAACCGTTTGAACCTTGAGCGAGGAGGCAGCCAGCCCTCCCCCCGCCACGCATCCCCCGTGTGTATCGCAGCCAAAGACGGCTGCCCCACATCTTCAATACAGCGCTCGCTGTTCAAACACGTGTCTCTCTCTGCCGAGTCTCCTTCAGATGTCCGTCCCTCCCACACCAGGCGAGCCAGACAGTTTAAATCTTTGCACGACAATGGTGAGGAGGAGGCGGAGGAGGAGGTGGTGGTGGTGGTGGTGTTGGCAAGGGGGGTTGAATGACATCGGTGCCAGCGCTGCGGGGATTTTAATAAAGCGGGTCTCGCGGAAAGCGCAACGGCGGCATTTCTCCGAACGATAAATTGCTTCGGGTTTGTACTAATCATTCGTATTTTTTTTTTTATCGTTTTAAAGCTCAACTATTTGCCCCAACTCATAAATAACCATCCATAGCTTAAAACTAAATTCATATTTACACTACAGGAATATATATAGGATCTACATGGAATCGTTATAATGATAGCAGGTATTTAACTTGGAAAGCTTTTCAAGCACATTCAGCATTAGCTATCCGCTTCGCAGCCCGACAATGCCTTGCAAACCATGGTAGTAACCCATCCGCGTTCACACCAGGCTTACTCCTGCTTAGCTTCTATAATTCAATGAGGTCGGGCACATGTAGGGGGAATTGGTCACACGTGATGCAAACTAGTCGCGTTAATCATGAAACAACTTTAAATCGCGAAAGCAAGTTGTATTCGTTCGTTCATTATGATGGTCGCGGTCAGACGGTCAGACGGAGCCTATCCCGGCATGGCGGGCCTAGACGCATGGCAGGGCTAAACCCAGGATGGAATGCCAGTCCATCACGGGGCATCGGGGGCGATTTGGTCATCAGACCAATTAATCTCGGCAGCAGCGTGTCTTTGGACAGTGGGAGGACACCAGAGTACCAGGATAAATCCCACGCGGACACGGGGAGAACACGCAAACTCCACACGGAAAGGCGGCACCCTAGCCGGGACTGGAACCCGGGCGCTTCTTGCTGTGAAGGCGCTTCTCAATGGCGCCAGAGTGCCGCCTCACAAGCAACGTGTTATCGTCGTGAACAGCTCAGTGCCGTGAGTAGCCGTCCAGTCGGCACGCGGCATGGGAAGCGCATCGCTCGCTCCACAAACACGAACCGCGAACCGAGCAACCAGAGGGGCAGCCGGTGAATCGCGGCTGATTCGAATGCAGGACAGCGAGCGGCGGCTCCGCACCCAGACACACGGACAACAACCTCACAATATCGAGGTTGTCCCCGGCAACCCCGACACATTGCCCTTGATGCCTGCGAATGTGCTTTATTGAATCGGTCGGTGTTTGTGCAGCGGCCCCCTGTGTTTGCGCTCGCTCTGCCATTCAGGAACAACGTCGCCCCGTCCCAAGTGGCGTTTCATTGGACATGTCGAGGGGCGCCTTTCTGTGTGGAGTTTGTGCTTTTACCCACCCCCCCCAGTGTCCGAGCCGATTTTTGCCGGGCACTCCGATTTCCTCCCACAGTCAAAAGACGCGCTACTGCTGCTGCGTTTATTGGCCTGTTGGCTAAATTGCCCCCGGTAGCCTGCGATGGGACAGTTGTACATTTCCTGCCGAAAATTCACGCCGAAATAGGGAGAACATGCAAACTGCACGCAGAATGGCACCCGAGCCGGGCGGCACGGTGTCGCGCTGCTAGAAGGACCTGGGTTCGTGCATGCCACGAGCCGATAGAATTCAGAGAGAAAAAATAAAAAAATGCAACTATTCAAATCTCTAACAGCTGACCAAAATGGCTTTGGAATCAGAGGACTAAGCAGGCGCCGCTAACAATCGTGGGTTTGAAGTTGGTTAGCCGCCCGTAAATTAAACCAGCTGCTCAAGTCTACTGGGTCTCCACCCAGCAACTAAGACATTGCACACAACACAAGTAATTTAATTACTTGACTTGGGTAAACTCTACTTCTGAGATTCGGGTAATAATGTTGGCTCGCATGCCGCTCGATTATATTTTATCTGGAAAGCCGTGTCGAGCGACCCTCTCTCTTTCACGACGTCTTGCCTCCCACGTTGAATGCATAATCATCATTATCCTGATCATCATCATTAGCCTGATGATGCCACCAATGTGGGAGCTCAAACATCGCGAAGGAGAAAGGATCGCTCGACACCGGCTATCCCGAAAGAGCAGCTGTTGAGAGCAATTATCATCGATCGAGCCGTGAAAACCCTCATCGACTCATCCCTCTGATAACCCAATGGAAAGAAGAGTGTTGGGAAAACACCCAACACAAATGTAAAATAAACACATCCATCTTTGCTCGTTCAATAAACCCACGTGGAGCTGCACACAATAGAGGCCTGAACATTTCCTAGAACCCTAAGATACAAAAAAAACGCTACGATGGATAGATCAAAAAAAATGTTGACAGGCTGACAAGCACAGCTCTAAAGTCTACACACAAAGTGGTGCTCAAACCTCAACAATCAAGTAAATGGCTCAAACGTCGCTCGCTCTCTTTCATAAAGGAATACACGTGAATGCGCACTTACCTGAAATAACCCAGCAGCGGCCGGGAACGGCAGCGCTGTGCGTCTGATGGATGGCGGCAGCGCCGCCTGGCCGCGCTGTTTGTTTGCTCACACCCTGTTTGCTCACACCCTGAATGCCAGCAGCACAGGTGTGTACGAAGCGCTCAGGCGCGATCCTAATTAATACAACAACGCCCCGAGTGCTCATTCAGGCGAAGTGTCCCTGCACATGACTGATGCACCTACAGCACATTTCACAACACTTCATCAGGAACAGGCCATGGAAACCTATTGTCTGCGGTGCGAGAACTGGTGACATACGCGACAACGCACGTGTTTCCCCCAGTCTTGAACGAGTGTCCCGGCATTGTCTAGGGCGGAGCTACTGCTGGAAATTCCACATTCCTGTGCCGGGGGAGCCGTCTTCACGAGTGCAATCACTGTTGACGTCACAGCAAGTGATGCAACCTCACCGAGCGGTACGATTGTGCAAACAACTCGCCACTTTTCTTCTTAACGCGGTCACGACAGCAGGGAACGCCACCAAGAAGAGACGCCACGAGAACGTGTTACACGCTCGGAACGAGATCGCCCGTAGGGCGGGCACTCTGCTCGTGGAATCATGTATAATTGTACTGATGTAGGTTTGTACGGGTCGATGCATGTTGGTTGCCTTCCAAAGCTGTTATTTCGGGATAGCCGTGTCGAGCGCCGCCTCTCTCTTCTCCCTCTCCCCTTCGCGATGTTTCGCGAACTCGCACACTCGGAACTCAAAACGCCTGAGGATGCCTCCAACGTGGGAGGCGAAACGTCGCGACGGAGAGAGGGAAGATCGCTCCACACGGCTATCCTGAAAGAACAACTTTGAAAAGCAACCATCAAACACAGTGTATAATTACCATGTTCTGTCATCCCCGTGTTGGCACGTTTAGGTGTGTACGAACCCCTTAATGAACAGCGTTACTTCCCCAATCGTTTAAAACGTGGTGGCCACAGTATTACCAGAGCGTCTCAGCGCCTCATAGATGCACATCTATATTCCACCAGCTTGACGCTGCCAAGTGGAGCATTCCCAGAATACGACAGTGAAACTAATTAGAGACGATGTTCGGTCAAAAAAAAAACACGGTGCAAACAACAACTTGACGCCATAAATAAGATAAAGAGCTCACAAGGGATCACGGAACTCCAAAACCAACATTCCACAGGCAGCAAGAGCGCTTTAATTTTATTGTTGACGTTTTATTCTAATTATGTTCCAAATGTGTTCCAGGCGATTCGCCGTGAGGTACGCTTCCATTGAAGCCTCCCGCAGCGAGCAGGGCATCACCCTGTGTCAAGAGAAGAGCTCCTTGGCTTCGAGGAGCTTCTTTGCGCTTCGAAGAATCGCAAAGAAGAAGAAGAGCTCCGGAACAGACGGAATTGAACTACTTTCGATGTCACTTCCATTTGATTAAAAAACAACATTGACCATGGATAACACCGCGTGGCACAGTATTCGTTCAACATCGAAGGAATTCGTTGAAAGACAGAACGACTCCCTTGCGCCCTGTGTCTGCCGGAATAGGCTCCGGCTCACCGCAATCCTGTACAGGATTAAGTGGTTTCTGACAATGAATGAATGCATGGAAATTGCTCCCTGCGTGCTGATATGTAACTTGCTTACCCCCTCCCCGCTGGACAACCGTTAAAAAGAGCTACATACCGTTCCATCCAGCTTCAATACGGGCTGAGGAGAGAAGAGTCAAAGTCTGTTCCGGCTTTTGCACGGAGCGTGTCGGGAACGGCGTCTTCGTTCAGCATCGAGGCATTTTGAACGAAAATAATCTGTTGAAGGCACCCTTTCTCATTGAGAGGGAAGAGAGGAAAAACCCCATCTTGAGTGTGTCAATAAATGCGGTGTTGATGCGGAATTCTAATAAAGTGTGGAATTCGCTGTTATTTACCTTTCCGGAAAACGCCAGAATTTCAAATCCACGAAACGTCACTAGCTCGGGCTGAGCGGTGGGTTCACACAGCAAGGCCCTGATCAGAGACCACGGAGCCATGGAGGGGTGACGGAGGTTAAGGCCCTATTTATATGCGGCCCCTTGTGGATAAAGCGGGCCTTTGTGAGGCATCAGTGAAGCCACCTTAGCCCCGGATTCAGGGCATGTACAGGTCAGACAGGAAAACGCCGAGAGAGGGATTAGGAAATGTACACAGATCCGCGCCGTATACAAGCGTGGACAAACGCGCGCTGAGACACACGTGTAATACACTCGCCTCACAGAAACAAGGTCTTGCCCGAGGCGGTTCCATTCCCGCTTCGGCCGCCTTTCTCTCTGGGAGTTTGTGCGTTCTCTCTCTCCCTTGTTCCAACAACTTAAACAAACAAAAAAACACTCACAAACTCCACAGAAGAAAGGCCTCCCGTGGTGGGAATCGAACCGCCTCGGGCAGGACCTTGTTTGTGCGAGCTGGGGATGTTACCGCTGCGCCACCCTGCCGCACCAACCCATAAGCTTAGCTGGATTCAGCCAGGGGTTGTGGGTCGGACGCTCACTGCTGAGACAGGAGATCCTGTGTGGCGACTCAAACCCGTCTTCAGGCTGTGGCTGTCATCGCTCGTCGGCTCCTCCCGCTCGCGTGCCGGGCTCGGTGAGTCGCGAGTGTTGTTCCCCGTCAGCGCCGCGTCTGCCTTCAATTATTGTGATCCCACGCCAACACAGAAAGACGTCTATAAATGCTGTACTTTGTCTAAGAAATCAACAGCGCAGGCAGCTGTGTGCTGCGTGTGCTGCGTGTTTGATACTGTTTATGTGTGTGGCTGCGTATGTGGTAGAGACGCCTGTGTGCGTGTGTGGCTGGGTATGTGGTATGTGTGTGGCTGGGCATGTGTATTGCCCTTGCATTTACGATGACAATTCGCGAACACACCTGCTTCATGTAGATCATACAACACACATAAGGAACGGGGGAGACCTGACGCAGGCCACGGGTAAAGGCGCCCGAGTCGGTAAAAGAACTCAGGCTTCTTGGCTGTGAGGCGCAAGTGTTACCACTCCGCTGCCGACCAGGGGGTGCAGCGCTTCATTCCTCCGTGTATCATGTGTGTGCTTTTTTCATTTAGTATTTTTTTTTGCAAACTCTTGGCTCTATGCGAGTCCTGGGCACGTGTGATGAATCCTAAGAATTGAAAGCAACCCCCGAGGCCTTACATGAGTTTCCTTTCGCGTGATGTGCAGAGTTTGTCGGCCTGCCAGAGTTTGTCGGCCGGATTTTAGTTTTGCTTGCTGCTCTGAAAGTTCCGTCTCAGAAAGGGTTGTTTTTGGGACAGCCTCGTGCGTGATATGCAATTCTTATTTATTTTCATTTTGTATCAGTTACAACTTCAAAAACACTGCCTTAGAAGGAGAGGAAGGTAGAACTGATGCAGGTTTCCACGGATCGATGTATGAGACCAGACATTCGATGTATGGGAGGTACGGTGGCACGGTGGTAACATCTACGCCTCACAGAGAGAAGGTCCTGCCCGAGGCTGTTCGATTCCCTCTTCGGGCGCTTTTCTGTGCGGAGTTTGCGTGTTCTTCCCCTGTTTTGCGTGTGTTTCCTCCGGTTTCTCCGGTTTCCTCCCACAGTCCAAAGACATACTGCTGCATAGGTTAATCGGCCTGCGGACTAACTTGCAACCCCCCGTGTACTGTGACGGACTGACGTCCCATCCTGGGTATAGCCCTGCCTTGCGCCCTGTGTCTGCCGGGATAGGATCCGGCTCACCGCGACCCTGTACAGGATTAAGCGGTTTCTGACAATGGATGGAGTTACGGTTGCGTCTCCAGAAGGAAACGCAGCAGAAACCAGCCCGCTAACCCGAGCCGCCTCCCTTAGGCAGGTGCGGCGAGAGGATTTAATTAATAACGGCTCTGGGTATGCGCTCCGAGTTGGCATCGGGCCTAAAGACTTGTCCTCAAATAGATTGTCACGAGCGGCCGGTGGTGCGGCGCGCGAGTAATCGCTGCAGGTGGCAGCCAGCATCGAAACGCACGCACGCACGCATTGCTCATAAGCAAAGACGAAGATCCCCCGCGTAGCCTTCGGCACACTGCCAGGGCAAGTGCCGGTGGCTGGTCGTGGTGAGCACCGGTGACAGCAGGCACGGCACACCCGCCCTATTGAGCCAGCGATATACCCATCGCAAAATAAAAACACATCTCTCTCGACTTGCGTTGCACGCAAAAAATACACGCAGCGGATTGACACCGTTTCTGAAAAATGAAAGAGCGGGAGAAAAAAAAAATCACCCGTAAAAATAAGTGGAACATTCCTCCACTAATCACCAACACGTGGGTATCTCTGCATAAGCACCGCTGTGGGCCATTCAGGTAGAAGCCATGATTATGGGCTACGAACCCCCTCAATGGGTGTTTTGATTACCTCTTAGCTTGTTTTCAACTGCAGCCCTAATTATCATCAGTGCCTGTAATCATGCCCATCTCGGCGATTACCACGCCGCAATTACAGCGCGGTGCGTTGGGTGCGCCGTCGTCGCGTGCATGCCTACCTACCTACCTTACCCACACAAACCGCAAGAACGTTTCAATACTTGGAAATGGCACGGGGTGGCGTGACGCCCGTGCCAGCGCCTCCGCGTATTCGGTTACGAACGCGTTCGGTGCACCTTTCCGAAGAAACGCGGCGGCGATTTATATATTTTTTTGGTGGCAAAGAATGCCGCGCGTTTATTTAATTTATAAAGCCTCGAACGCTCCGTTAATGAAAACCGTGGCAACTTTCCAACATCCGTAGCCAAAATAGGGTCCGGTTACCCCAGTGACATGTAACGAAATCCCACAAAAAGTAGGCGATCGTTCTCGTAATTATACGCCGCGTGTATATTTTTAAAATATACGTTAACTAAATTAATATGTTACGCCCCCCCCACCAAATAAAGTGTCGGTTTTAAAGCCTCTGGTTAAGCGATTTTCGGAATACAGGATGAGTGTCGTTTCACAGAGACAATGCAGCGCTCTGACCTCCAAGACACCCAGCTGCTGCTTTAGCCACGTGTTCTCAGTCTGGACTCAGGCTCAAGTGAGCCGGCTCAAAGTCACAAGCCGGATGTGAGCATGGTCCGAGCCACGCTCAGGATCTCCACGAGCCGAGTGTGAGCCCAGCCAAGGATGAGGAGGAACGCTCGACACAGCTATCTCTAAACAGCAGCTCTAGAGAGCAATTCGCACGAGGATACATTCGATGCAACCCCATTGTGGTGAATCGTGCTGTCCAAGTGAATACGTTCTGGGATTCACACCGCGGTGAACGTAACTTACACTGCTTGCCTGTCCAGTCATGTCACAACCACGCTTCCTGCCTCCACCGCACCGGACCGGACCGAGTTACTTTCACCTCTGGATTTAGTCCAATCAGCTACACCCAACACAAACACTATATTTCACAACCGGTGTCTTAATTGTGGGAGTGGAGGGGGGGGGTTATTCCATTGCTTCTGATGGAGCGCCCTCGTTAGGAGAGCCACGGTGTCATTAATACGTGTAAGCTGACAACACGTCAGTCTTACTGCAAGCGTCCCATCTCATGGGCATGGAGCAGTGGGTTCTTAACCTGCTGGGGGAGCAAGACATGCCGGATTTTAGCATTTATTGTTTTATAAATGTATAATAATAATATTTTTTACATTTATAACACGCACATATTCATTCACTGTCGAAGGTACTCATTTGACGAGAGAATGACTCAGAGGCGTAGCGAGGAAAGTGCAGAGAGGCGGAGGAGGCAGCCAGGCGGTTTTGCCGGCGCCATATTGCAACACACTGCTTCATAATGTATTGTATTATAGATGTATTTAGTAATAAGGGGTGCCAGATCAGATTTTCAGAACCAAACGGGCTGCAGGCTGCAGTAAAGCTGAAGTCTCGCTGCTCTCGACAGAGGGGAATGAGTACATCGTGTCGTCCACACGTGTCCCGCGCGGTGTCTCCCGACGATCCCCTGACAGGGGTCCCGATAATCCATCACGAGGCCGCCCTCCACACCGCCAAGCCTCACCTCCACACCTCCACACCTGCTCACTCATTGGGAACGCGATGGCACGTCCCCAGCCAAGGAAAATATCCGCCACCGAGTTAGAGCAGAGGTGAATAATGATCTCATCGCCAGTGCAGCTTTACAAACACAATCACACACACACCTTCGCATAGCTTGAGCCGGATTAATGACTGCAGCTGTACTGGTGCCGTGATGTGCATGTGCTATCCGCGTGTTTTGTTGTGTTTCGCGTGTTTGTTGTTGTGTGAATGCAGGAATCCCGTAAAGAGCTTGCAAGCTCACTGATTATTTCCCTGCTGTAATAATAAACATCTATCTATCTATTACTTGACTCTCAGTTTTCTGTCTCCCCGTTGTTGATATGCCGTTCTCTCCACAGCTCGGATTATAAAAAAAAAAAAACCTAAAAAAAATGTGTTGCTGATTTTTCGTTTTCTGTCGTTGTTGACATGTCGTTCTCTCTGCAGCCTTGTGCAGCGCTTTGTGACCCTTGGGTGAAAGGCGCTCTATAAATGCTATTATTATTATTAATAATGACACGCATCTTGACGTATCACGGAGAGGTTTACTGAGTCTTAAGAAGGGTTTTTTTTCAGGAGGGCCTGACATTGGGATGTTTAGATAATTCCGCTTACGAGCAGAGTGCCCGCCCCACGGGCGATCTTGTTGCAAGCGTGCAACGCGTTCTTCTGATTTGACAATCCGGAAAGCGATTCCGATAAATCCCACGGCTCTTAAAGTGTTATCTTTGTTCAATGGTCGCCTCTGCTCCATTGCCACTATGCGGCTGCCACGTTCTGGCAGCTTCGTGGAAGCTCCTAAATCCTATTCCGCAGAGCGGCCACTGGCAAGAACGACGTGCTGGGCACATGACGGCGGCTGTTTTCCCAGCGAGCTCTGCTCCCCGTGCTTCCGAACCGCTGGCAGATCAGCGCGGAGCCGCTGGCTTTAGCTGGGGAGGGACACGGCGCTACTTGTGGGAGATAAGCCCAATTAGGACGATGATCCGAAGGCAAACACTGGTGAAATCACACGCGATTACGCCGCGTGTGCGTGGGCCGCCTTGGCAGCCCTCCCGTGTCTGCATTCACATGCCGGGGATGCGGGGATCCCTTGTATAAACACGCTCGTCAGCATGGTCACGGCACCGCTGTCGCTTTTGTGAAAGATGTTGTTTGTCCTTCTGGTTGTAACTTGAGATCTGAACGTCGTCAGAGGATTCGCGATACGCCACTAATTCTGTGATAAATAATCCCCTTTCCAAAATGCATGCTTTTGAAGAGGACTTGATCTGAGAATTGCTCTTAAGAGTCGCTCTTTCAGGATAGCCGTGTCGAGCGTTCCTCGCGTGTACTGCTGTAGGTTTTCACGGCTCGATGCATAACGGTTGCTTTTCAAAGCTGTTCTTTCGGGATAGCCGTGTCACCGATCGCTCTCCGCCTCTCCCTCGCGACGTTTCGCCTCCCACGTTGGAAGCATCATCAGGCTCGGAAGAACCACCATCAGTGGCATGAATCCCCCGAACATGATTGCCATATGCAAGAATTGAAGAGGATGGGACAGAAATTGGGCGAATATCAGGCGGCGTGCCACGGTGCGTGCTCGGACGAGACGGAGGGGGGGTGGGAGCTTGCCAGGCCTTCGTCACGTCGACCGTGGACAAGTGTTATTTAGAAACCCCACTTGTGGCTGCCACTCTGCCACACGCTCTCCGGGGTATATTATTATTACACCGGCCGCTCGCTGCCGGCTCGGGCATAATGACATGCACACTCCACCCCACGGGGGGAGCGGCTGGCTTAGCGGCCTGTCACGTTGAATGTCAATCGCTGGGTGAATCTCCCGAGCGCGGGCTTTGTGTCGAGGTACGATTAGAGAAAGGCGACGCGGGCATTCGGAGTTAAACTAATTATACACGTTATTTGTCCCCTTATTACAAAGCGCCCCAAACACATGCCGTGTGATATATTGATATAGAATTGGTGCTAAACGGCAGTAGCTATATTGTACGAATGTTTTGTGGTGCTTCACAGACCGTTGCCAATCCACTGCTGGATGAAGACGTCGTAGTTATTATTATTAGCAGAGAGCCAGCCCGACGGGCGATCGTGTTTCAAGCGTGTAACACGTTCTCCTGACGTCTCTTGTCGATGATGGTTTCCGCTGACATGACTGCTTTGACCTGGATTTCTTCCTGGTGTCCTTTTGGGAATATTGCTGCCGGCTCTCTAAAGTTTAAAACGATAGATGTTTATTATTACAGCAGACAATACCCAGCGAGCTTGCAAGCGGGATTCCTGTGACAACACACACGCGAATTTAAAAAAATATCTAAAATATAAAAATCACATGTTAACACAACGAACCACGTAAACATAAAATAAAAATTTACACACAGCATTGCACAAGACCAAAACACATATAAAAAAATAACATGAGGGTCACAGGCTATGTGGACCATGCTGTCCAGCACACATCCGGACACAGCTAATGAACCCGACGCATCGCAAGCCGTGGGACCTGGGAAGCGTATGTTCCATTAGGTTTGTACAGCTGCTTCCTATCGCCAAGTCAGGCAGCAGTCTGATTGCGGGCTGTGTGCGTTGTGTTATGTGTGTGCACGTGTCTCTGTTTGTGTGTATGTGTGCGCATCGTGGTGCTGGCCACCCACCCCCTCGTGTGCTGTGCTGGCCTCTACAGGTGCTCGCTAACTGTGAAGGCGAAACGCGGGATCTTTGTCTTTGTATGCGCGTCTGGTGGTTAGCGCGCGTTCAATTGTCGCTCACGGCCACCAACACCAGTGACGATTTTCGGAATCGGTCCCGGGCCTGCCCTAGGTCGACTCAGCCTCAAATGAGTACCTAGTGCGATGTGTAAACATTGTCACTAGGGAGACAAAGGCGGCCGGGCATGGTGCTAGCCAACCACCGCTTCGTGCGCCGTGTCGGCCTTCATAGGTGCTACTCGCTAACGGCACTTGACCCTACAGTCTGTGAAGGCTATACGGGGGATCTTTGTATTTGTGTGTGTCGTAGCCTTCAATCCCCACTGGTCTCTTGCCTAACACAGTGTAACGTTTTGCTCTTGAAATGCTCCACCTGCCAGATCACGGAAGAAGCATTGCCCAGCTTACAGATGTTCATTATCAACATCAGCCATGGTCAATCCACTGCTAGATGAAGGTTGGCCGAGCAGCTGCACACAGACTGCGTTCCTCATTCCGTCTCCCCAGCAGATGTCGCCCCCGGACTCGTTCCAGACAAGTGTTGAGAGCAGTCACATTGAGGAATTCCTCTTGGTACTCATTTGAGGCTGAGCTGACCTAGGGGAGGCCCAGGACTGGTGTTGGCCGTGAGCAGGAATCGAACTCGGGTTGTTGGGTTCGTAACGCAGCGTGCTAACTGCTACACTACCACTCCCTATGTAAAGACAAAGATCCCCCGTATAGCCCTAACAGACTGTAGGGTCAGGTTTCGTTAGCGGGTAGCACCTATGAAGGCCGACACGGCACACCAGAGGGTGGGTGGCCAGCACCTGCGCAGGGTCACAAGGTGGGCAGAATATATCCCGCCAGTCCATCACAGGGCACCGGGGGCTATTTATCCAGCAGGCCAATTAACCTAGGCAGCATCGTGTCTTTATAATCAAGAATTCCCGGTTAAAACCCACGCGGACATGCCACCTCCGCACGGAAAGCCACCCGAGCCAGGAAACGAATCCTCCTGCTGTGAGGCGACAGCGCAACTCTCCGCGCCACCGTGCCTACGCCCTGCTGCTCATATTTTATCCACGAACACACCCCACGAAAATTAAGTGAATATTAACCAGGGCGGCCACAGGGCTCGAACCGAAAACATCGAAACCTCTGCCACAGGCGGTGAACAAAACCTCAAAACCTTGACGCTTCGCCGGCACGACACCCGCTCGGGGCGCCCGAGGCGCAGCGAAGCCTTGTGAGCGATAGCACGCGACACAGCTGCCACCAATCTCAGCAACCACGCGCCTGCCCCCCCCCTCTCTGTTCCAAGCGACCACCTTCCAGATGAGATGTTGCCTTGACCCCCCGATGAGGCTCCACGGCAGCACCTAATGAGTTTGTATACAATGTTTTCTGTTCAGTCGAACAGGGCCTCCGTAGTGAAGATGGAGTGCTCCTGCCAATGACATCTGGTAACCGAGCAGTATTTACCAAAGCCGCACTCTGTTGTTGATGAAACACAGAAGGTTGACACGGTCCATAGTTTCCCTGTTCAAACAAACGCTGCGCCCTGGAATTGGTCTGGGAAAAGTAAATAGGTCACTGGGACTAAAAATATGGTTTTTATTTATGTGGAGACAAATAACTAAGTTCTGCGTGTCTATTACATCGGTTTAGAATTTAACAAACAGAAAGCTAAACGTTTATAAACCTGTAAATACATATGATTAACTTATATTAAAGATCGTTTTGGGCAAACAATGCCGTGAATTCATACTTCTACATTTTATCGCGGTATTTATTTTTTCATAATTCGTACCCGCGGGTTATAAATTGTATCATGTGATGGACTGGCGTGCTATCCTGGGTATAGCCATGCCTTGCGCCCTGTGTCTGCCGGGATAGGCTCCGGCTCACTCAACCCTGTACAGGACTAAGCGTTTTTTGGCAATGAATGAATGAATACGATGTTTAACGCACACACGTGTGTTCAATGTCGAAGAGAGAACAACAACTTGCAGATACATTGTACTATTATTGTTAACGCTGTACAGGGTCGCGGTGTGAAGCACAGATTATCCCGGGAGACACAGGCTGGAGTGCAGGAATCCCGCATCCAGAACCTGCACGCTCACTGCGCATTTTCTGTTGTAATAATTAACAACTAATAATTATAATAAACATCTAAGGCGGGGCTACAGCTCGGATGGGACGCCAGTCCATCGCAGGGCACCGGGCGCAACTTAGTCAGCAGTCCATTTAACCCAGACAGCAGCAGCAGCGTGTCTTTAGACTGTGGGAGGAAACCAAAGTACCCGGCACAAAACCCACGCGGACAAGGGTGAGAACGTGAAATCTCGGCCGAGAAAGGCCCGAGCCAATTCTGCCAATTCTGACAATACGAGCCGAGTTCGGACTGCAGTCTCTTCAACGTCGGTGAAGCGTGCCCCGATTTGTGCCGTCAGCTCGCGGGATTCCCCATTCGCGCCGCTCGTCCATCATCGTTCATCACGGCGAGCCTCCACAAGGCTACTGTCGGTGTTGTGCGAAAGCAGGCGGGCGCTGGCCGGCGTGACGCTGTTTAACCCCTATCTACAAGACGCACTCCAGCATTTGTCCACTAAGTCCACGTTTTCCTCCACCCTCAGCGGCCGAGAAAATAGCTCGCGTTTAACGGACATTCTTGAGCCAAACTATGATGGATTCGTGTCCAAATGATGAGGGCCCCGCCGTGAATCGGGGAGCCTCTCGTGAGTAGCCCACGCTCACGAGAGGCGGCGAATAGCGCGCTGTGCGTGGCACTCCGTGCGGGCACCGCCGGAATGTCTTGTTTTCGTTGAGTGTTTTTTTTCAGTAGAAAGATAGTTTTTTTTTCATCCCAACTAG
>JAZEWU010000002.1:1177617-1189975 GCA_036362915.1 Geotria australis
AAATGGTTAAATCGTTATCGCTCGCTTTATGTTAAGAGACGCTTGACTGCCATCTTCAGATAATTGGTGCACAAGTTTATAGGCGAATAGCAATAATTCACTGCTGCATTCATTAATAGGGGTAGGAGGGTATTCACAGCACAGTAATATTTATGGGAATTCCTCTCAAGAGCTGCTCTTTCGGGATAGCTGCGTCAAGCGTCCCTCCCCTCTCCTTCACGACGTTTTGCTTCCCACGTCGGAGGCATCGTCAAGCCCGGCTTGCGCTACGAATCACTGTCACGGGACGACGCCACCACACCACTCCACACGCAAAGGGTTAAAAGCAGCGGCTCCGAACCTCACGCGCGCACACGCGGGTACAGTAAGGGCCGAATGACCGGCCCCAACAACAGCACAATCGGATCCGCTTTGTGACCCTCGGGTGAAAGGCGCTATATAAATGCTATTATTATTATTACTACCTACGACGGCGAATCCGTTAGGCGAGGGAACAAAGCGGCGGCCATCGCGGGCAGGTTCGGCCGCGCGCGCTTGTACCGGGCGCGTGACGTCGAGCGTTAGCGACGCCATCGCCGCGCGGAAACACGGGCACAAGCGACCGCCGTCGCCGTTAAGGCTCGCTCGCCGCACAACGTCTAAACGGAGTCGGTTACGCGCCAACAGGTGACCGCTCGTGGACACTGTGCGGGCGCCTGGGAGCGTGCCGGCGAGCGCGTGCGCGCGGGGCCTCGGGCCGCGGGTTGGGACCACGGGGTTAGAGCGTCAGGCAGCGTGCAGCTACGCTACGAAGGCGGCGGCGCTGCGTACACACCTCCAGCATGAGCCTGCTATGCCTAACATACACATTTTCACCTGCCACTCTCCTGCTGGGAAGGTTCTGGGATGAGACACAGTTAAAGCAGATAAAATTACCGCGATTGTTTCGGCAGAGCAGATAATACAAACCTAGGCCGCCGCGTCCCCCGGGCGACCCAACACGGGCACGAATCTTCGTTAATAAGAACAAACAACTTTTAAAGTCAGGCAGACGCGTGAGTGACGTTACGGCGGTCATTTTGCCCTGAATAACAAAGCTTCACAGTCGTGCGGATAGCACGCTGCACACAGCCTAAGTACGTGTCTACGCGATGAGAGCTAACCATTTCTTAGATTGCGTATTTACCGAATTGTATCAGTCTCGGCCACAAAAATATCAGCAATAGATAGCGCAGTAACCGAGTCTCAAGATGAATTATCGAGGAGAAACCACTGACACTCGCTAACAGGAAACAGCTCCAGAAAACAAACGGTGCAAGGATTTTCCGGCGCTTCAATCGACATCATCCACCCTCGCCTGATCTGGAGATTAACAGCTACAGCTGTGATTGCGCAAATGCCCTGCAGTAATGCGCAATCACAACCTCAGCGCAGTGGTACCGGCGGTGGTTGTTGTGGTGGTGGTGACGACAGTGGGGAGCCCTAGCTCACTGGTTAGCACGTTGGGCTACAAAAACCCGGCGACACGAGTTTGATTTCCGCTCACGGCTGATACCAGTGACAATTTCTTAACCTGTCCTGGGCTTCCCCTAGGTCGACCCAGCCTGAAATTAGTACATAGTGTGGTGTGTAAACATCACCACTAGGGAGACAAAGGCAGCCAGGCGTGGTGCTGGCCACGCACCCGCTCGTGTGCCCTACCAGCCCTTTATAGGTGCTCGCTAACAGCAATTAGCCCTACAGTCTGCCGAGGCTATATGGGGAGGGGGGGTTATCATTATCTTTGTTGTTTCCTTGAGGGTGGTTGTGAAGGAAAAATGTTGCTTGCAGAATCCACGACCACGTGGCCGTGCTAGCTGGAAATGCCACCCGTTGCTGTGTGGGCCAAGGTGCTGATGAAAGCCGATCCACGTGAGCACTCGGTTTGTTTTTGCCCCCTGGTGCTCAGCCAAGTTTTAACTCTGGGATCAGAGGCACTGGCTGAGTAACCCGACACAGGCATTAGCCCCTCCAGATCAACCGGAGCCACTTTAAACATTTCTAAAGGATAACAATCTGCAAAGAAAAATGTGGCGTAAACAGGCGTGCAAGCCGCATTGCAAAGGTCCCAGCCCACCGAAAGAACAAAAAGTAATTGGGCTGTTGCGTGCATTCTTATGCTCGGTCATGCTTGGCGTCTAATTCCGCCAACCACATGCACGTGCGGTGGAGAGGCAATGTCGGAACGTGAGGGCGAAAAGTCAATCGAACTATTATTCTGCTCGGTCACAACATGGCTAATTTGCCGTTTCTTCGCTTTTAAATCCCCATCGGCTCCAGCCCATTGACCTTGCTGGAGATGACATGCTAGAGCAACCGCATCTCAACACCATCGCCATTTGAGCAATTCATTACGGAGTGGTGTGCAGCTCCAACCGTTTAAAGTGCCGCTCGGTAAGTGTCGGGATTTACACCGTCATTTCCGGCGCACTTCGGCGATAATTAAGAGGCTCGAGAGAACATTACTCGGCGTGGTAGTTAACGTTACCGCGGCTAGTCGTTAAATCGCTTTGTTGACGATGAGACCATGCATTAGAGCTCTTCGTGTAGCAATGGTTACGCGGAGAGAGAGGATGAATGACGTGCGAGTTGTGACGACACGCGTCGAAGCAGTCCGTCTTTATCGTTTAAAGAAAATAAACGATTCACTATTTTGTTAACGGATATCTTTCTAATCAGGTAAGAAACCACTCATATACGAGGCCAGCATACAATTGATAAGGCTACATGAATCTTGTAATAACAGGAATTTTACATCCATAGGTCAATGCAATTTCTCTGATCACACAATTGTGGGCCGATGTTAATGTCACGTGTACAGCCTAGAAGCGGTGGTGGAAATTACACGTAGCTATTGCACGTACCTCATACACAATACTGTGGAAAATGCATAGAATACAGCAGAACTAAGGAAGTGATGGCAAGGGGTGGTGCCATCGACGCAACTGGCCATAACAACCTCTTGACCTCGATTTCTCTGAGACATTTCGGCATCATTTAAAAAAAGAACACAATCATCAGAATTTCTCTCAAGAGCTCGAAATAGCCATTCCAAAAGAACAGCTCTTGAGAGCAATTCTCATACATCGAGCCGTGAAAACCTACGTGGGAACACAAATCACGACGACCACAAAATCTCAATCCGTGCTGGGGCAAAAAAAAAAAACATAGAACCTGGTCTAACGGATAAAAATCACGAGTCAAAGAACAAACGTAGCAGAGCAGACAGTGCCCTCGCTACGCAGGTGGGAGCGACCCATTAGCCTCCCCCGTCACCTTCTCTCTGCCCGTGGGGGGCGTCTGGCTGCTGCCCGCTCTCTCCCCCTCCCCCTCCGTGCTCGTCTGGTCGTTGGGCGTCGTTCCATCCTCGGGCGTTGCCATGGCCACGGCGCCCCCCGCCTTGCCGCCTCCGCCGGGAACCTTGGCGGCCCTCGCTTCGGCGTCACCTTGCCGCCGCTGCTTGTTGGCGGCGGCGGCGGCGGCGGCGGGCGTCTCGCGGGGCTCCGCCGCGGCCTTGGGGACAGCCTCGGCCTTCGCGGCGCCGTTGGAGTCGACGGACGGCGGCTGAGCGGCGGCGCCGTCCAGAGACACCTTCTCGTGGTCGCTCGCCATGGGCGCTGCAGACACACGGGCGGAGACGCGGCTAAGACACCTCGACCCGTGCGATTTCGTCGGGAACGCCTTGCCGGCCGCGAGGCGCTGCCACTCTGCTGTGCCGTCGCGCCATCCGCGAGGCGGGGGCCCAACGCCCCCGCCGAGATACCGGCACCGCTCTCCGCAACACGCACGCTCCGTGGCTCCCCGGCTCCCCCGCAACAATGACTGTCGAGCAGCCCGTGCTCCAAAACACAAAAAACGATCAAAGACGCTTTTCAATATCGGCACCCGCAACCCGGAACAGCCTCCCCCCCATACCTTCGAAAAACGACCAAGACCTCCATCTTCGAGGCCCGACTCAAACAACACTTAGTCATTCAGCCATACCTACAGTGAGCTCAGCTCCACGCCGCCATATTCGCATCTTATCCCTGATCGTGAGCGGAATTTGCGCGCGTTACAAATGGTATTATCATCTTACGTGTATTTTACCTGACTTTATCTTTGAAGATCACTGTAGAATGTTTTGATATCACCCTTAAGCGGTGGTGATATTACATTATAAAAAAATGTATGAAACTAAATGCGGCTCGCACACTTCGGTGGTGCCAGTGGGATGTTTAATGAGCCAAAGCAATGTAATAACCTTAACACAAGAACCCGAGCACTCGTGTGTGTGTGTTTACATAGAGAGCAACACATTTCAGCTAGGCTACACATTGCTTGAGGATGCCTCCAAAGTTGGAGGGGAAATGTTGCGTTGAATAACAGCGTGAGGAGGAATGCTTTCCACGGCTACCCCGATTCAAACACATGCACTCTTCAATTCTCGACAAAAACAAAAAGTAAAAAAAAAGGTTACAATATTCAACACGCACAGTATTCATTCAATGTCGAAGGTATTTGTTGGAAGAGAGAACGATTCAGAGGAACGAGAACACCGAACAGAGGTCGGGGGAGGCAGCCACGTGGACAGGTGGCGCCAACCTACCAGACACTGCGCCCCATAAATTACGATGTTATCGGCCAATTAACAAGCGCGTTTTAGTTTTGGGAGGAAACCGGGAGAACCCGGACAAAACAGGGAGAACCCGGACAGGTGGAAGATCCCACAAACTCCATGCAGAAAAGCGCCCGTGGCGAGCGTCGCGCCGCCTCTAAGGCACGGGCGTTACCGCCGCGCCGTCTTGCCGCGTCTCGGCACGGTGCGTGGGGGGGAACGGGAGGCGCACCGCGGTCCAGGCTGCGCGTGCTCGTCTTGCGCTTGCTGGACGAGCGCTGGAACGCCGGCGCCGGGCGGTCGATGGTGGCGCTCATCTGCCGCGTCTCGGCCTGCGTGCGGCCGCTGTAGCGGAAGCGCGAGCCCAGCGTGAAGATGCGCGACTTCGGCTGGGGGTCGGCGGACACCAACCTGCGGGGCGCGACGCAAGGCCACGGAATAATAACGATAATTACGATTTGTTAACATTCAAAACGTGGATTTTGCAAAAGGTGGTCACGGTACTACGCGAAGATTTGTCGTCGCGAAGTTGAAAGACGACGGTAAGGTAAAATGACGAGACGAATCGAGTAGCAATAGCAGTAGCAGCAGCAGCAGGGGCATTGATCGGACGTGATGGCAGCCACAGTGCGATCCAACGTGCGAGATCAACCGCTTGCAATACATCCTAACACGAGCCCCGCCAGCAATGGCTTAAAACCCATCGCCCGCTCACGTTTTGCCACGGAACACGTGAGGGTGATGCAGGTAATCTTCAATGAAATGTCACGATTCGGGATTCTCAATTTTATTATCTAAATTCCATCATTATTTTTCCTCTCGTTTGTAACGTTTCGCTTGGATTTGTTAGCATCGTTGATCGTTTGCTG
Organism: Geotria australis; assembly: GCA_036362915.1. Taxonomy (NCBI): domain Eukaryota; kingdom Metazoa; phylum Chordata; class Hyperoartia; order Petromyzontiformes; family Geotriidae; genus Geotria; species Geotria australis. The sequence goes on from JAZEWU010000002.1 coordinate 1,183,102, forward strand.
AGTCAGTCCATCGGGGTTATTAAAATGAGTTCCATCAATTATTTGGCAACGTTGCATGTCAGTAGCAGTGCACAAACCACAAACGCGACACATTAGCCATTAACGCTGCATTTCTTTAAGAAGAATCTATTTTTGCCGACCGTATATATTTTTCTTTTTAAGACCACGTTGTTCACGAACGTGTCGAGTATTTTTTCTTTTGTGAAGGAGATTAGGACGCCAAACGGGTAGTCGCCTCGTTAACCGATCCACAATCGATTGAATAGATCGGTTTACCACTAAATTAGGTGCTCCCTGACGCAATGCTTTGGTGTTTCTTCTTACCGGAAGAACGAATGGTGCTCAATGCAGGTCTTCCACAACCGTTTGGCAGCTCTGTGCGTTGGGAGTTTAAATCCGATGGTGCTCTCGAACTGTTCAAACTGCGCGACAAACGCTTCGATCAATTTGAGGCGATGTGTTGGCAGAGTGTTGTACGAGCACAAATGCACGCGGCAATGTCATCACTTAACAATGTAAATCCTTCTACCCTCTTTCAGCTGTGTAGATTGGGCATGGCCCAACGTGTTAGCTATATATACATGCTGTTATAAGGCACCGTTAATGTCTTAAAATCATCGTACACCTTACTGCACACACATCTCATAGGGACTGCTCGTATTCGCTGGACTGGGTGCACTTTAGCAAAGATTCAATTCGGCTGGAATTACATTACAAAAATACTCAAGCGCCTTGTGCATCCGATCGTTAGTCATTTTGGACAGAATATGTTTATTCATGTGCACCACGGGTCATGTGCAGTGATTATTATTTTAAACACTGCATGAAACACACTGCACATTGATGAATAAATCATCTAAATTCAACACACGTCAACATGATGTATTGGAGTAGATTGACATGAGGTAAAAAATGAATACCGTACAGTAAGCATTAGTCATTCATTGCATTCTCAACATTTGTTTTAACAACTATAGATAACCTATATATGGTATATATATACAATTATAAATACCATACTTGCTATGTGTAAACAAAGAAAATGTGTACGTTTGGTCTTTCGGCATCCCAACCCACTCCTGGTAGAAGGGTTCCCCAAGCAGCATCGGTCATCGTTTGGCCATACTTCACCAAGATGGCCTGCGCGGGTGGGCCTAAGTGGGGTAGCCGGGACACGTTCGGATATCACTGGCTACTGATGTTAGCCATTGCCAACATCTACTCTGCCAATGCTGGCAGGTTATTAGCGCAATGTGCTAACCACTGCACCAAGCTCTCTCAACCTTTTGCACCTCAAGGCCCACTCTGCCCACTTGGGTCTGGTCTCCATGGACCACTAGGTTGAGAATGGCAGCGCTACGCCACTGCTCAGCCTCGCTAAGCAACACAACCAAACTGAAAAATATAACTTCATCGCAGAGAACAGTGACATCAGGGAGACACCTATGAGAATCGCTCTGAAGAGCTGCTCTTTTGGGAAACGCAGCGGATACGCAGCTGGCAGCGGTCGCACCTCGCCCGGCCGGATCTTGATGTAGAAGTTGGTGCGCTTGTACGAGATCTTGAGAATCTTGGGCCAGGCGAAGCGGTTGATGCGCAGTCGGTCTCGGTAGATGAGGAGCCCGTTGGCGCAAACGCCCAGCATGATGTCCAAGCCCTCGGAGTCCTGTGGCACACGGCGGCAGACGCAGCCACCCGGGTGTTCCTCATTCATTACAGACTCCCGATCGGGGGGCGGGGGGGGGGCTCCGGTGTGGGTTACGTAGCGGTGGAGAAATCACACCTGGCGTTATGTTATCGTAATCCTAATAAGCGGCAGCGGCAACGGTGGCAGTAGCAGCCTCTACACATTGCATCGTTAAATCGTTTATTTTAGCAGTGGAATGAGGACAACCGATAAAGATAATGACGGCTTGACGGACATCATTGCTTTTCTTAACAAACACCGAGTCGAGGTTATTCGCGTAATAGGACTCAAAATAATAATGCTATTTGAAAGGCAAGCATCAATAATAACAATGAGAGGATGTGCGACGGCCGAACGATGGGCTACTTTAACATCACAAGTACGTTTCAGCTAAACCTTGCAGAAACACCTAATGGTGCCGCTAACGTGGCAGACAAAACGTCGCGATGGAGAGGGAAGCAACGCTCGAAACGGCTATCCCAAAAGAACAGCTACGGAGAGCAATTCTAATACGTTAATTCCCTACCAATGCAAGGTCTCTCCTCGACTTACGACGGGGTTACGCTCCGATGACCCCGTCGTAAGTCGAAAAAGTTATAACAATTTGTAAATAAAACACAACAGCTGCTAGACACCTCAACACAGACTGAGACCCAGAGAATAACAAATACGGCCGCCTTGCGGCAGCGCGGGAAGCCAATGTTATCGTACCACATCTGAAGTGGTCGTCGTTAGACCTTACGACCAACCGTCGGAACTAGAAAGTAATATCAGTTACTGGGACGGCCGTCGTAAGTCCGGGTGGTCGTAAGTCGCACATGTTGTAAGTCGAGGAGAGACTGTACTTGTGTTAACTGTACAAGCCAAACAAAACGCGATAAGGATGCCTTAGGGGGAAAACAAAAAACCCTGCCCCCAACTTCCTCCTCTGGGTCTTACCGCTTAATTACAACAATGCTCAATGATGCAGAGCCACTGAACACGTTGCACATGCAATTTACAACCATCATTAAATACCCCGCAGGCTTTGGGGGTGGTTTTTGTTATGCTTTCATTAAAGACACCCTGTCTGGTTAATGCACAACCCACTTCATTCCCATGGAAATACGTGTAAACATCTATCACAATTAATGCCGGATGCATTCCCAGCCGATCAATCAGCCAACAAAGACTTCATTAAAAAGCCATTCTGCTAAAGGGGGTAAAAACCTATTTCCCCACTGCTCCACGTGCCGACGGTACTATGACGCGGCTATACGAATAGAACGAAGCCATCTTTTGGAATGCCAAAATATTAATATGCGGGGGCTTGCTGAGGCTCTAAACTATTTTTTATAGCACAATTGATTCATTTGGTAAAGATATTGTCCAGTCCATTAAAATATAGATACTTAATTGGTCTCATTGAGTGTGGGAATTGTTATAATCAATAAGCAGCAAATATATTAATGAACATCATTATCAGTACCCGTTTAATGCTGTACAGGGTCACGGGGGACCAAAGCCTATCTCGGCAGACACATCGCGCCAAGGCAGGGACTACCCCGGCTGGGATGCCAGTTAATCACAGGGCCCCGGGGGCAATTAACCTAGGCGGTGGCATGTCTTTGGACTGTGGGAGTAAACCGGAGCAACCGGCAAAAACCCACATGGACACGGGGAGAACACGCAAACTCCACACGGAAAGGCATCCGAGCCGGGAATCGAACCCGGGACCTTTCTTGCTGCGAGGCGGCAGCGCTACTCACTGCGCCACCGTGCCGCCCAAATATATTCAACTGAACGTAACTTAACGGGCCACCAATATGCCTCTAGGATTTTACGCCTCGTGCAGCACATTCCTCAATAGATATCGCACCCTGCCTTTGACATCATCATCATCATGTAAAACGTTTATATATAGTCTCGTGTACTGACTGGATCTCGGGGCATGCATTAGCACAACGGATGATGGACAAGCCTAGCAGACAGTAGCTGCACACGTGTCAAACGCAGATAAACCAACACCGTCACGTACAACATATTGCGCGTTTCATTTGTTGGTGACGGGAAACGAGGGGTGTGCGCCCGTCACCCAATCGCTTCGTTCCCGAGTCAAACCCCTTTGACGAAATCTCAAATAAATAAACCGATCAACCAACTGGATGCCGACGCTGTCCCGGCCCCGCGAGACGCGCGCGAGGCTCGTTTGCCGTGCTGCTGCCGCTGCCCGCACTGCATCGTTAAAGAACCAGACTCGCACTCACAGTCATGCACCAACCATCGAGTAATAATGTCCTCTATTCATGCACGTGCCCATCAGATGGACTTACAAAAACCATTGTGCAGTCGACACAAACAATCTCATGATGAATTTTACTTCTTAAATTCAGTGGTAAGTAGTTTCCAAATCTGCCATTTGAAATGGGAAGCCAACACAAAGTGCGCCTACTAAAAACGATTCCACGAGCTCGTGAGTCTTCCGCATTTGGTTTTGCATCATTGTGAATCTTTACCGAGAAGCCTTTAAGAACCACTTCAGTTCTCTCTCGAGGATAACTCGCCGAGATGGCCGTCTGATGGATTCACTGGCAGCAACGACGGATTCTGATAATGGGGGAACATGCCCACTACGGGCGGTCCCCAACTCACGAACGTCGGACTCACAAACGCTCGTACTCAGTGCACCGGGGGAAATTTAGTCAGGACAATTAACCAAGGCAGCAGCATATCTTTGGACTGTGGGAGGAAACAGGAGTACCCGGCATAAACCCACGTGGATACGGTGAGAACATGCAAACTACACACAGAAAGGCACCTGAACCAGGAATCAAACCCAGGTCCTTATCTCTGTGCAGCGTATCTACACCAGTACAAATAATGTCCAAAACCTGACCGCATCGAGTGCATTAGCGATTCGGATATAGTACAGCGTAACATTAACTATACTGTGTTCCGGCTTGCGAACAAATCGACTTCTGAACGGATCTCGGAAACGGAACCCGTTCGTGAGCCGGGGACCTGGCCACACAGCAGAGGTCACCCTCTCTGTTCACTCACCCGGGCGTGGTGCAGGTCCACGCCGTACATAGACAGCTTTTTGGCATTCTCCAGAAAGTGCAGGTCAGCCTCTGCAGGAGTCATGTTCCTGTGACACACAGCAGATGGGACAATCGGATAATGGCGATGGCTTGTGGAGGCCGTCATCCACGAGTGGATTGATCATGGCTGATGACGATATGGGATTAAAAATGATGGGGCCGCGTCGACAGCCATATACTGCTTGGCAATAATAGTTCAGAGTAGTCGGAGGGAGACAAGACGGAGTGACTTACAGCGTTCGGTTCATATCTTGATGAAACTGTCGTGAAGACGTCAGCGCATTTTCACGAAATGAATCATTTACCAACGGGTGAATCACTCAGTGTCGGAGGCGTCACATCCTAGGACTATTGCCACTACTGCTAGGGAAATTGAAATTCCATCACGTTATACGATCAAGGGTCTAAATAGCGTAGTGCGAACACGCGTCTTACAAGGTGTGCCAATAACTGGGTGCAGGAGCAGGGCACCGCTCGAAAAAATATCACTATTTTTCCTCACCTTTTTGACAGGAAACAAAGGCAGAAAAAGAATACACGCACACAGAGACACACACCGGCTAAAGCTAATGAAATCAAATATCGCACACGGGAGAATCGAAAAGTGCGTATCGTATCGGCCGCACGCAGACCCGCCGCCGCCCCCCCGCGGCCGCACCTGTGCGTCTTGTGCAGCTCCACCACCTTGTCCTCCAGCTCGGGCGTCTGGTTGGGCGCGAAGCGGAACTCGGAGGCGTACCCGGGGCCGTGCTCGTCGGCCTCGTGGTCGCCCAGCTCGGCCTGCAGCGCGTACGAGCCCAGCACGGCGTGCGTCACGAACGAGCACGGCAGGCGCCCGCTCGCCACGTCCTCGCGCAGCTGCAGGCAGATGTAGTACCTGGCGGGGAGCGGGAGGGGGGTGAGAGAGGAGGGCAGCCGAGAGAGGGGGGGGGTAAAAGAGAATAGGGTTTACGCTGCTGGCAATCTTGCAGGTGTTAAGATGTTCCAACGCCAATTGGACAACTTTCACTAGGCGCGGAACAGCTCGACCAGAGCCATTAATACCTTGATATGCCTTGATATGTACGTTACGCTAAAGCCGTTTGCCTTTTGACAACATTTGGCCCGACGCTGGCGAAACGAGGTTTTACGCCGGCGAGACGAGGTCTAACACTGGTCAGACCAGGTCTAACACTGCTGTGGCAACATAAATAGGCATGGGAACAAACTGCGTTTTGCTAACACATCGAAGTGAGACTTCCAAATGTTCTCTTGCTGGCTCCCATTCAACCACTGCTGTGGCACTTGGTGTCAGTGGTGAAGAGCATTCGGCCCCACCTGGTGATGTCCTCGGTCAGCTGTGCAGGGTCTGGAGGGTAGAACTTGGTGTTGAAGATGAACGTCCAGTTTCCTGCTGTGGAGCGACACATGAGTGAGCCACAACCGTAACCGCCTGTGCGTCAAACAGTCACTGACAACCCATATGTGAGAACTGCTGTTAAGATAGCCTTGTCGAGCGTTCCTTCACAACGGAGAGAAGGAGCGCTTATTCGTGAGAGAGAGGAGCAATGCATGACACGGCTATCCCGAAAAGGCAGCTCTTGGGAGTAATTCACGTACATCGAGCCGTGAAAATCTACATCAATGCAATCGATGCGGTGCTATACGCACCAACAGTGAAAGGAAACAAACAAATTAACGTTGGCTGGCATCAGCACCGAGCGCGGACTGTGGTTAGGCACGGTGCCCGAAGCACTCGCGCTCTGGCCACTTCCGGCAAACGCACAGTTGTCCATGCTAAGCTGCAGCATCACCGTGCAGCGTGCTCAGCCTCTCAGTCCTCCATCCAGTGTGATCACAGCGCAATAAGCACCGTAGCAGCCTGTGGCTGTCCACAGCCACCGTTTGAGCCGTCTATGCACAGAATGCCTGGTGTGGTTATGGCTAGGGATAGGATGAGTAGTAAGGGATTCGTGCTGTATGCATATATCGTGGTTCGGATGACGGAACTGTTAGAGCCGCCAGTAGTAATGTTACCCTTGGGGTCCGGTTGGCCGGAATGGTCAGTGTTAGAGACGCTGCAAGTGTAAATGGTCTTGTTAGCCAAAATGGATGATTTGGCTTTACT
>JAZEWU010000002.1:1190049-1222568 GCA_036362915.1 Geotria australis
AGTGATCTCAACTGCTAGCGCGACACCCCTCATTGTCAATGCCAAATACGTGCTCTACTTTTAATTAACATCACAAATTCAGCATTTCTTGTGCAATTAACATCTCATCACTGTAAACACACTGCCCAACGTCTCAGCTTAATTCAGGCACTGTTGAACCAAACGTTCAACGGTACGATTTGTTAGTTCTTTCACCAACTGACATTTGTTTGCACCGTTTCGACAAAGCAGGAAAGGTGCTATGCTGGTAACACGAAACTAAATTGCCGAAACCTCACCACGGCTCACGAAACTGCCACCGTAACAAGTTCACCTCTCACAAGACCGTGCTCTCGTGCAATTACATTACGCGGAGAAAATTGTGAATTTGAAAAAAACGAAAGATCGCGCCCTAGTCAGGCGCCTGCAGGCAGAAGAAATGAAACCGCGATTGGGAAGTGGGAACACGGGAGGTAATAACGCATCGCGGGACACGCGCGGATCACGTTGTTTAATGCGACCCGGTGCCAGCGCGTCGACACGTCCGGTTTGCAAACACTCCGCGTCTACGCCGTTACGGAAACACATTTACGCTGGATACAGAAAGTGTTGGCTTGGCAAGAAGCTCGTTCCAAGTCACACTTCACGCATACGTGGATAATCCACATTCGCTCCATTCCGCTCAAATGTCAGCATTTAAAATGGGGAAAAAATCCCTACAATGTGGATGTATTAAATTGTGTCCTTGCATACATATAACGGGCCGCTCATCAAGCTCCAGCACTGTTTTAGCATGTCTAATATTATCACGTCTCTTTTTTATTTTATGTACAGCAGCACGATGTTTTACCCGCGCAAAGGAAAATGTAAAGGAAAAAAGGCCTTCCGATTTAATGTTCCTAACAAACATGGCACATAACAATAAACACTATCATTGACCGGAATTCATTTCACAATTGGACCACTGCAGGAGTGCGTGCATTTTATAAAGTGGCTGTATAAGGCCGAGGCAATTACATTAACGCATGGTCTCAACACCGTTTCCCTGTCACAATGTTCAGTTAATTGGAGCTCAAAGGTGTTTGGTTGCTTACAATTCCGCCTGTATGACTGGTAATATTCCCACGTCAATTCCTGATTTATTTACGTGTTACGTCGCCGCGTGATATCGCTATAACTCATCGGCACACAGAGCCGAGGGTGTTTTGGAAATCCCGGTGTTTTTGGATTAGACGGGGAGTGTGGCAGCTCGGGCACGGAATGGGTTCGTACTCTCGCAAGCAAAGATATCCCGTCCGCATTTTCCGCTTACCTCGCACCTGCCGTTTGATCTCCTTATTTGGATCCAGCCAATTCTGAAAGATCACAAGACACGGTTCCTCCTGATAAGTTACAAATGAAACCACAGTCGTGTTAGAACCACCGAAGATGCGAAATAAAACAAATGTCTACAAACAACGCACGGACAATCACGACGGACAAATAATTGTGTCGGCGGAGTGGTGGTGCAATGGTTAGTGCACCACACCACGAACCCCCAACCTGACTTTGATTCCCGATGAACACAACATCGGTGACAAGCAATATCTGTACCAGGTCTGGCCTCGCACGTCGCAAATTCGCACTGGCCAGTGTGCTGAAGTTTGGTCAAAAACCACTTTGGCCAACAAGGTATGGGCAGGCCTTCATCCAGCAGTGGACTGACAAATGGATTTAAGGTACCACTTACTGATTTAATAACTTGTCAATAACCATATCACAAACACAATAAAAATGTAATATCACCTGCCCATTTTGATTTCACTTTGCTTTTTTAACCTATTCAAAGGCTCACAAAGTGCACGCACCCATCCACAAATCTCTCAAGGCACAATGTGCAAACTCCACTATGGGGTAGTATATTCAACACTGCACCATTGCCTAATATGGTTATTGAGAAAAGCAAACTTGCAAAATACTGTAAAAAATACTGTGCCCGGTAAAAGTAAAAATGATTAATATAACACAAACTCAAAATAATTCCACTAAAATTCGGGTTTTGTTCATAATCAGCACAAATAGTTCTAAACCACTCTTACATAAACTATACATGGCAACAAAGGCTGCGAAACTTCACAAATTACATTTTTCCAAGAAGTCAAAGATGCATTTGTGAGAATCCATATGACCTGAACGCAAACCACAGCAAAAGTTGTCATAAAAACCTAACCACAAGGCCACAGGCTTCACTGTACAATCGTTATGTTCCCACTCTGACACAAACCAAGAAGCTCCGTATCCTCTTGTGAATGTCAATCAAGGTCACGCGCAAGAACATTGATGGATTTTAACCAGCAGTGTTACTCAATAGACTGAGAGACCATAATGGACTATAATGAATCACTTCAGGTATTGGACAGCATGGTGGTGCAGGGAGGGTGGCACAGTGGTAACATCCGCGCCTCACAGAAAGAACGTCCAGCCCGAGGCGGTTCGATTTGTGCTTCGGACGCCCTTTCTGTGCGAGATTTGTATGTCCCCCCCCAAGTTCTCCGTGCATTACACCCGAATATTCTGGTTTCCTTCCCCAGCAAAAAAAAACACTCGTTAATTAATTGGCCAATAACTATCAGAACATATATGACGCACTGTCTGGTGGGTTGGCGCCAGCTACCCATGTGGGTGCCTCAGCCCCCTGCCCCCCACCTCTCTTCGGTTTCCTGCAACACCTTGGGTCCTCTGGGTGAATGACGCAATATAAACATAAGAACTTGAAATTATTAAACTGGACAGATGAGAATAGGGAAACACTGCGAATGAGGATGAGGCCCATGAATTGGTCGGCGGCACTTGTTTCCAGATGAAAGCTCGGTTTCGAATTGCTAACGGTAGAAATTCTACTAATAGCCAAACGTACACAAGTACAAATACCGTTAATGCTGTTACAGCATTAATGGTATTCGTAATTGTGGAAATAATTATATATATGTCAGGCAATGGCCATCCTTCATAGCACAGTCGAAGTCGGTTAGGATTTCTTAAAAAGTAAGGTTGAGTGAGTAATGTGGGTGACACGGTGGTGCAGTGAGTAGCACTGCCGCCTCACAGTAAGGGCCCAGATTCGATTCCTGGTTCAGATGCCTTTCTGCGTGAAGTTTTCATGTTCTCCCCGTGTCCACATGGTCGGGTACTCCCGTTTCCTCCCTCAGTCCAAAGACATCCTACTGCCTAGATTAATCTGCCTGCTGACTAAATTGCTGCCAGTGCCCTGTGATGGACTGGCGTCTCATCCTGGGTATAGCCCTGCCTTGCGCCCTGTGTCTGCTGGGAAAGGCTCCGATCCCCCGCGACCCTGTAAAGTATTAAGCGGGTACTGATAATGAATGGATGATTGAGTATTGATGTATTAAGGGGCCGATAGGTGCACAACCGCTTTGCTTTCTACTGTTGGTGTAGAAAGGAATAACAATGGAGGGTGATGAATGAGTGTTATACTGCACTGCGATGCTACTTTTCCCACCGTCTCGTACCTTCTGCTCGGTGTTGTCCCGATAGTTAAGTCCAAAGTAATCTTTCTCCAGCAGGTTAAGGTGCTCACACACCAGGTCAAATAGGACCTGACCTTTAGCTTGTTTCTGTGGAATCAAATACAGTACACCAACATCATCATCAACTTTCAATCATCATTTCATTCTCACCATCATCATCAACATATTAAGCCATCTACAAAAAATGACATAAAAAGGTGGCAAAATGAAAACTCCCACATCCCGTAAAAACAGATCTCCTTATCATGTATGTCACTGGCTAAACTAACATAGTGACCTGTTAGCTAGCCATGTCGCCACTTACTTAAGCAGCTTGCAAAGTGGCTGAAATTAAAATGACATAAAAGTTTCACAAGTGAAGCTGTAAAGCAGCAACGTGGAGCGTGCCGCAGCCTCTAGGCACAGTTTGCAATTTAAAAACACAAGTGCGGTAACTGGCACATTTTCAACGCCCCTTTGACAATACTTTCCACCGCGCAGAATTGTGATTAAATTGTGACTTGTGCTCAGCATGGCCAAACAATACGTAATGGAGAAAGTGTTTTCATGTATGTCCGCATTGCGGGCACCGGCTTCGAATCTCTCGTAAGCGCACATTTTATCTGCGCAACACAAAGGTGTTTATGTCTTAATTCAGCTTTTCTTCCCACTTATTGATTACGCTTCCAAAACGGTAATATTGCAGCTTAGAATTCCCACTTTTACACGAGTACTATCAACCCCCGCAAGCACTCTTTCACCTTCATCCTGACGTGAGTAGAACGTGCTACACACTGGGAGCAAGGTCACCCGTAGGGCGGGTACTCTGCTAGTTTCCAGAAGAAGCAACATAAAGGAGGCCTTTAAATATAAATAAGGCCTCTCCAGAAATCGCAATTTCACCGGGAGCTACGGTTTGTCTGAGTTATTTGATTAGGTGTATTTTCCTGCATTGAGTCTTATCTACAATAAGTGCAGCGACCAAAACGTGTTCTTTCCATACCCAGAAGGAAGGCAACACCGGTGGCTCAAAAGGCCTTTAGAAGAGTCAGTGAGCTCGCCGATTCATTCGCATTTTAATAATTTATCCGCTCAACACTGTGGAATACAAAGGTCAGTATTGTGAGCGCTTTCATGGCTTATCAGGGGAGTGCGGCTTCACAATACCCAATTCATTTCTTAAGCCACGCACTAATCTTGTGGCTTTTCACATTGGAAATTCAATTTAATTGTACTGCAACCACTACGGCATTTCTTCTCTCTCCACAGATAAGGACAACAAGAAAGTGCGCATGGAACACGATGCCCAAATCCTGAAGCATGGCTTACAAATCAAAACACTAGTCTTATACACTTCACAAAAAAATACCAAGCTGAATGTATTAACCAGCAGGATAAGACGCACAACGCTATTACGACTGTCCCCCTCAAACCGCATCGTAACAGCCAATTTGCAATGAGGAGAGTGACGCATTTCTGAATTACGATATTGGGTTGTGTGAACGAGATTGATTTTAGTTTCACTTTTATAAATCGTAGTTATAAATTTAGAGCTCTTTGTCGATACGCTACTAGAAGTAAGGCCTGCGCTCACGCCGTGTCGGTCAGCGGGGCTGTTTAGACCATACTGCACCACGCTCGTCAGTGTGGAACGCAGGATCGATTTAGACACCATTCACCACCGATGTTACCCGTGTCCGGAAAAACACACTCCGTTAAATTAAATTTACAAATCATAATACGTGCAAAATGCGGATTATACGAAGGTATTCGTTTAAAGAGAGAGAAACTCAGAGGTGCGAGGAAATCAGAGAGGCTGGAGGTAAGGCAGCCACGCGGTGGGCCGGCACTAACATTTCCCAGACACCACGTCCTACATATTATAATAATAATAGCATTTATAGAGCGCTTTTCACCCGAGGGTCACAAAGTGCTGCACGGGGCTGTGGAGACAGCTCAACGGTTTCTTCAAGCTGACTGAAATTCTGATGCAAGGGTTATTAAAAATGCTACCCTTATATTAGAACTGTCCACAGGCTCGAAAAATAACACAATTTTTCCTCACTTCTTTCACAGGAACAAAGGCAGCAAAAGAGAACACACACAGGCTAAACCTAAAGAAAACAAATATCACAAACAGGAAAATCGAAAAGTGCTTATCATCTCGGCATATAGGCCACATTACATTTGACATGATAGAACTCATTACATTGAAACATCACCGGCTGTAAGCTATGGCACAGACTAACATGTGCGACCACATAAATACAACTGTACGTGGTACCAACATTGATTATGAATCCATCAACTGTGGTCGGGCATTTTCATCAATGACTCAAAGCCATCAATAGAGATGATCCCCAGCCCTGTTCTGGTTCTGCTGGGAGAATGTGGCTTTTAATTAAATCGATTTTTTTCTGGTGGAATCTTCTAAAATACCACAGAGGCAATAAGGTTCCTTTTGTAAGAGATCTGGGATAAACCCACAAGCGAGGCAAATTCAACTGTACAAAATATCTGCACCGAAACAAAGACAATATAGAACGGGTAATAAGATAAAAACAAAGAAATGGAGAACGCAAACTCTCGTTAATACCACAAGCATTCGGGACCGTAGCTTACACACAATCATGGCATCCAGCCCCAGTATCCAGTCAGGAAGGCATTTGACTCAATCAGAAGGGTTCGGTTTGTCCACAGCATGAGTACTAAGGTCAAGAGGTCATTGCACAATTGCAATCCGGCACTACGGAGGCATGCGTTTGTGAGTCATAGTTTGTTAGACTCCTACACTCACTCGGCAATAGCGTGACTGAACACGGCAGGACAGAACGTGGGTTGGTGTCCTCATTTGTGGGGATCCTTTGAGTGTTCCATCCCCTAATATGCATGCTGGGATTTGTCCACTTTACCCAGTTTCACCCCCCAAGTAACACGAGCCTTAAAGCAGAACTGACCAAAAACAATCGTCTTGGAATCTCTTCAAAAAGGCTCTTGAGACTTCAGAGCTGCTCGGATAGATGAAAATATAATCTTGGGGCATATTTCTCATAAATGTGGCCGGGTATAAGAGTGTAGCGCATACAACCAATTATTTTGGAGCCCCCGTAAAAATGTATGAAATTAGAATTAAAATTGAAAGATCACACTCCAGTTCTAAAATGGAACGGCCTATAACGCAATGCCGACTTATTATGTCTCCACACTGCACAAAAACCATCAGAATTTTGAGACTGGATGTTCCAAAATTGGCTGGTACGTTCAACCGGCTCATGTGGTGTTTCAACCGATCCTTTCTGTTGCTTCTGTATATTTCTAAAATGTAAAAATCAACATATGCAAGGCACGAAGTGCTGTAAAATCCACGCGAGTTGGTCGTCATGGAAACAATGGGATTTTGTTAACAAAACGGATATACGTCCGCGATCCTCACGTCAATGTCGCACTGGAACACGGATCCGTCGAGCAGGCTGACGGAGCACGGCACCGCGCGCTGCTTGCGAGCGCCGCGCGCCGGGGACTTGCCGCCCTTGCTCGGGGTGCTCTTGGCCGATCCCTGGTCTCCTCCCTTCGACAGCTTCTCCCCATCCGCCGCCTGCACGGGGCCGACAGTCAGCGAGCTCAGTCAGCGAGCTCTCCCGCGCCTCTCTCGCGAACGCCGCGCCGGGACGGCCGCGTGACGCGCGGTTCCGCGGAGCTGTCGATCTCTTGAAAGTGAACGGAAGATGCAGCGGGCTTTACTTTCTGTCGCTTGTATGAAACGGAGCGTGTGCTACAAGCAGCGACGCATAGGAAATTAACTTTAATTGCGACCGGAAATGCCGAATCGTAACACTGTAGTGTCGCGGACGCAATAGCAGGGCCCTTTCAAAGTTACGTAAAATAAACTATAATAATAGTTATTGTAGTAACTATTATTATATACACTGCAGTGCAAGGGGCTGTCTAAGGAAATGGGAAACTGTAATTTGACCATCGTGCTTCGAAGAATCGCAAAGAAGAAGAAGTTATTGTAGTTAGCGTCTCGATATGTATGGATGGAACAACTGACCTCCTCAATGGTTTGTTGAATTGTCACAAATAGAGGTCACGGTTGACTTCACAAATTCATCATTTAGATGCATGTGCAATCTGAAGTGACTGCAAGGTTTTCAAGAATCAGTCACAATGACATAGGAATTGGAGCCAAAAAATATATTTTTTTCCGATTGAATTGTTAGATGACTCGCTGTACAACATAAGCAAACCTGGTTAAGTCAACGTGAGAAATTGGTTCAATTAATTGTTGGCTTTGACCAGCCAGCTGCAATGTTTTTTGGCAACACCAAGAAACGGTCTCGAGTCCCACGAATAAATAAAAGAAACTTTAATCTAATAGAACCGCTTGGCTGGACGATTCTTTCACGCTTCAATTATTTATCTGCGTGTGACTGCAGGAATGCCTTTAGATATTTATGAGAAAAAGCATTCTCATAAAACAAAGCTCTCCCATGCCTGCGGTCAACACAGCCCGGTCGCCGCGAGCGGAATGGCAGCGTGCGCCACGCAGCCTCGCCTCCGAGCGAGGCTTACCCGGAGAAGAATGCCAGCGATTTAGAGCTCTGCGCGGCAAAGAAGCGAAACAGGAGCGACGCTTTACCTAACCCAGGGGCCAGACGGCTAGCGCGGCACCGCTACAAATCGCCTCCAAACATATGGCCACCTCCACGGCGCTTTCCAGATCAGGGGATGGCGTGTGTCCTGCAGTCCTAGAGTCGCGCCAAAAGCCGCTCCCGCTCCCGCGTGGATCCGCGTCGCTATCGGCGCGCGTCCCCGCGCCGCCCGCCTGCTTAGCGCGGCAGCCGCCTCGAGCACCGTGCGGAGGGCGGGCGGCCTTCCAAGCGCGCGTCGCTCCCCCGGCGACGCACCGCGCCGATGACGGACGCCCGTTAAACACGCGAAGCCGAGCAGCAGGGCTTCATTAGAGCGCGTCGTCTACGTGGCCAACGCCTTAGCAGAGTGGAAAAGCACGGAAGAGACGAGCCAACTGCGCGGTTGACTAAGCATTTTAAGTATTGTTTACCGATTTTGAAGAGGCACAGGCGGAAAAAAAAGCACTCGTCATCACCGTTAAAATCGTTAAAAAAGCCTTACAGCAAAAACAGCAGAAAATATATGGCTGGCTTCAAGTGCTTAATGGGCCGGCGTTGCGTTGAATGGGGCCAATGCCCAAAACAAAATCCTACGAAACGTTTATGCCATAATGCGGCGGTAATGCCGAAGACGTCACGTTTCGTTTGGCGTTAAACGTTACGTACAGTGTACGCATGTCGTGAAATACTACATGAGAGGGCATTTAGATATTGCTCACCGGAAGCGCGACAGTATTATAGCCGTAGTGCCACAACCAAGGTGTCGGTCGTTTTTATTACAATTGGGAGAAGAAAAAAAACCATTTATATTCAAATGAGTTCCAAACATTTCTCAAATTATCTTATCACAGTGGAGTGGACCATTCGACCGATATGTCGTTGTGTTTGCAAGCGTGGAGATCCCCCGGTTCACGATAACGTAACAACCCAAAAATAGGTGCGCCAACTGTTGTTTCAAAGACAGCTGCTCTGCAATTGACATCTCTTGGGCACTGTGCCGCAATCGACATCCCTGTCATACAGGTCGACCGCTGCCGACTTATCTTACTTAATGTTACGTAATGTTTATGTGTCGCAGGGACAGAGTTGTGGACCCTGAATCTTAAGTGGACATCTTTACATAATCGATGTAAGTGCAATGGCAAAGGCTGCCAATGACAGACGGAAAGGTCACGTTAGAAATCTGTTATGTGGCTGACTTAGCCCATCATCCCTCTGACTGATAGCAGCACTTTGTGGGAAGTCAACGGTAGTTGTCGGATAGATAGATAGATGATTATTACGGCAGAAAATACTCAGCGAGCTTGCAAACTCTGGAAGCGGGAGTCCTGCGATACAACACACGTCCGAATTAACCAACGAAAAAAAAGAGATAAGGATGGAAAGACGAGGCTTTTTGGAATGTCCACCGTTGCCTCGGGGCAACTAAGAGATGACGACCTCTTAATGCCCTGGGGGGCACCTGACGTGAGCTTGAAGCTTCATTAATAAGAAAAATACTTAAAAGTGAATTTAAGGCACGCTCTAGTGAAGCCACTGTGCCATGGCTTCTGTAATAGTTGTATGTCACTGTAAGTTATGTCACTATCACTACAGTGCTAACAGGGCTTCTCCTGAAAGTGCATTTAACGTCTGTTTTAATCATTAATGAAGCTTAAAACCCATATCAGACAGACAGCTCGGCACACAGCACCGGTGCTCTAACAAAACAAACCCTTGCTGTCAGACCTTTTTTCTGAGCAACGGCCCCCAAACGCCAAGGGGCCAGCGACAAACGGCACCGTTTCAGGCACTATCCTTTAAAGCCGCCATTCTCCAGCGGTGGGTCGCGACCCATCAGGGGGCCGCGGGCGCCGCCTAGAGGTCCGCGGAGACCAGACGCGAGCGCGGAGCGCGGCTCGCGGTGCAAAAGGTCACGAAGCGCCACTGTAACGGGCGCGCGCGTGCTCGCACCCACCTTGTCGTCCCTGCCGTTGCCGGTGGCGTTGGAGTGTGCCGGGCTGGGCGCGGCGCCGTCCGCCATCTCGGGCAGCTTCTTGTCGCAAGCGGCGTCCTCGCCACCCGTGCCGGGCGCGGCCCCAACCCCGCTAGACATGCCTGACGGAGGCCCCTGCGAGACACGGGCAGAGCGACGGCCTCAGCAGATAGAACAACAACGACGACGATGATGATGATGATGATGGGAGCCGTCAGCAAGCTTGTGCGTGAAAGCTTACGTCGAAACAATGCTTGAAATACCTGCTCCGGCAGTACATATACTAAAACTGGAACAATACAGAGAAGATTAGCATGGCCCCTGCGCAAGGATGACACGCAAATTCGTGAAGCGTTCCTTCCAGCTTGCATGAAAACGCACTGAGCGAGTAAACTCGTGCAGCACAAACGCACGCTTGACCTCTCCTGCAGCTTCCTGGCTGGCAGCACCTCGCCGTGAACCGAGACTGGGGAATGGCCACGTCAATTCATGGGGGTTGATGAAAGACTGCTACATGTTAGACTCCACATTTCAAATGGGAGATTATTTTTAGGCTGTCAAAAGGATTCCATTTAATCTAATAATGATGTGAAAAATTAACCACTGAAAATGAATGGGAACTTCATAATAATCACCAAGGTTCCCATGCATGGAATCCCCCCCCCCCCATTTAATGCAAATGCATGGAATTGTAGCGGCATTTCCAAGGATCACCACTAGATGGGATGATAACCATGTTAGAATCCCATTGAAGTGAGTGTGGATTTTAACATCGGAAGCACGTGGAAGAAGGATTGTGATTCGCGGTGAAACCGTCAAACCGGTATACGATTCCTGCAGGAATTTCCCAGCACTACTCCGCAGCTATTTGTGCCTCCCAACCTACTGTCGTTGTTGACATGTCGTTCTCTCTGCGGCTTTGTGCAGCGCTTTGTGACCCTCGGGTGAAAGGCGCTTTATAAATGCTATTATTATTATTATTACTGTGGCATCTATTTTAATAGAGGAGCTGAGCGTGCCTTGGTGAGAGACAGACATGGTTTTTTTCCATTTCTCCCAGAAATCAGATTCAGGATTATGAACTGAACAATTTGCTTAGAAACAGCGAGTGCAATTACCTCCGATCGTTGCATCTACCCTCGTGTGGTTATTGCTCGTGTTCTGCTCTCTCCGTACTTTTGTAAGTGACTTGCTGATTATTTTGATGTGCTTTCTAGAGAGAATCGCTCTTAATAGCGGTTCTTTAGGGATAGCCGCGTAAAGCGTTTCGCCTCCCACATCGGACGTCTCCGCGGCACCACTGGAGGACGCCACCAAGGCGGAAGGCATAACGTTGCGAAGGAGAGAAGAGGAAAAACCGACACGGACATCCAAACAGAACGGCGTGTAAGAGCAATTCTCAGACATCGAGCCGTGAAAGCTTACATCGAAACAATGCTAAAAATACTTGTTTCAAGGCACGGTTATAACCCCGCCGATTATATTATGGATTCGGATATACAGTGGTCCCTCGCTTTACGATATTAATCCGTTCCAGAACACGGTATCGTAATGTGAGACCATAAAGCGCTGGTATTGGCTAAGCTACCCAAGCGGCATTCATTTGCATCGCTGATTGGCTGCTGCGCCACCCACGCTCACGCGCCGCCATATCGTTAACACGTATCGTAACGTCACATTTGATCGTAATGTTCTTATAGAGCCTATATCGTAAAGTGACTTCATGGTATTGTGGGGCCATCGCAAAGCGAGAGACCACTGGACCGCAGGTCTTCCTTCCTCGCCATGGTTTCTCCACCGGACTCGCCGAGCAGGAACCTTCCTCTCCTGCTCTTCCCCTCCCCTCCATCTGCAGTCTGCTGTGCGTCTGTCTCGAATATAGTTCCGTCTTTAGTGGCATCATCGTCTTCGTGATCTGCTTATCCAATCGTTGTGCAGACTTTGCAGACATAGAATTGTCCCGTTTAATCCTCATGTCAATACAGAATATTTGTAGATTGTTGTTTGCAGCAATTGAAGAAATGTTGAAAGTGCTTAATAATTGTACGTACACACTGTACTGTACTGTGTAATAGGAGCGTGTAGCCGGTTATACCGCGGGAGATCGTATAACGCGTGTTGCTGTGCCTCCCTGTAAGCCGCCGTTATAACCGGGCGGCACTATAGTTGCATTTAACGTGCTCACGTCTACAGGTGCTTATGTAACCCGAGGTCACTGTTGAATAACCTGACTTTAGTCTAAATGGGTTTCTCCATGAACTATAATATATGGGTTTATATTTAGTTATAACTCTCCTCGATGCTCCTCAATCTTCACGGGTTAAAGCCATGGGACGTTGCCATCACAATCACTATCTTGTCAAGGAGCAATCTTTGGGTGGCCCCAATGGAAATTAACCCAAAAGTTATGGGGGTTTCTTGACAACAGATAAAGTAATGTCACTACATTATGAGGCCACGGTGTTACACAAATGGTATATAATCGAGAGGTCTCTCTCTCACAAAGCGAACCGCTACACTAAAAATATCGCACTGTGAATGAACTGTAATGTTATATATCCTCGCGCTGTAATCAAATGTAAACTATATTAGGGGTCTAGAAAAAAGTTTCTTAAGTGGCAATGGATTTATAGTTGTATAACGGTTTAAAGTGCACTAATCAATACGCCGCGTGCACTTAACATTAATTCTGACATGTAACTGATATGAATGCTCAACTCGTAGTCTGTGCATTGATTCATACTAATGGCCCGTTTAGGAAACGCGCCGCCAACCACGTGTCCCTTCTGGCAGATGGCTCACCCGTGACCGCCAAGAGACTAAAAGGGGATATTTTTGTTGCCTTTTCTTAATCAAACGTCCGTGTTAATAACAATAACCCGCTTTCAAGTCGGCAATAAAAACTGGAATTCGTGCGGTTGAAGTGGCTCTAAACTACATTTTGTTTGTTTTCTAAGCCAAGCCGTCCGCGTGCTTTTGTGATCTTTCGCAGCCGCTCCGTATTGCGCGCCGCGCTTGGCACAAGAGCGTTGCGCGCAAAGTTTATGGAATTTTTTTTTTGAAAAGCAGCCAAAGAAAAAAAAAACCCAAATTGTTGAAGTTATTTCCATCTCATAAAAACAGGCACCAACATTTTCAACATTTCACTTTACATATTTTAGAATCCAATACGTTGTAATTTAAATGCCCTGCACACCCATACGTCTCATATATAGAAAAAGTAAGAAAAATCAGACGTTTAGCAATCCACTGCTGGATTACGGACTCCCCGTGCCTTGTTAATCATAGGATCATCACCCCCATGCTGCTCAGTCCAGGTTAAAGTCTGGGTCCAGAACAGGTTGAGACATCAGTTTGCCACTGACGCGGGCCGTTGCGAGGAATAGAACTCAGGTCTCGGGGGTTCAGAGCGCAGTGTGTTTATCACTGTGCCACCACTCCCTCCACGTTTATTTAGGTTTTCAAGGTGAAACTAATTTCAATATCTCTTCTTGACGGGAAATGTCTTTTTTGTAAGCATAAACCCGCGATCAATGCGCCTGGCGTATTGCCTCACTGTACATCAAGGACACATCTTTGCCCATCACTCATTCAATTTTCCCCCGGCATCTACACCGCCCACAACACATAGCCTGTTATATATATATACAAAGAGCCCTGCATATCTTTCACAGACCGTAGGGTCAAGTGCTGTTAGCGAGCACCTATGAAGGCCAGCACGATCCACCAGGGGGTGGGTGGCCAGCACCACGCCCGGCCACCTTTGTCTTCCGAGTGGCGATGTTTACACAGCGCACCAGGTACTCGTTTGAGGCCGAGTCAACCTAGGGGAGGCCCAGGACCGGTTAAGAAAATTGTCACCGGTGTTGGTGACCGTGAGCGGGAATCTAACTCGCGTCGCCGGATTTGTAGCACAACGTGCTAACCGCTGCACCATCGCTCCCCACCACCCACACACACACATCACCAAGAGGGATTGCAGACCTGTCCCAATACAAGCCAAAAGCATGACATTACAATAGCCTGAAAAAGGCAATATACAGAACAGAGCTTTTAATTGCAATACCCTACGGGGAGAGTACAAAATAAAAATGTTACGGCAACAGACGGGCGTAGGCCACACGTAATAAACAACAAAGCGGTATGCGACAGGTGTGAGCATGAAGACTTGTTAATATCATTACGCTTTCTTACACTAATAAGGACTGATTTATCTGCATAACATTTTACGCATTTAACACCGTTATTTAAAAAAAAAATGTCCTGTTCAATAACATACATTTAAGCCAGCGGCAGTGAAGGTGTATTAAGCGCACTCCTTATGCATATTGCACATTTCGTTCCACGAGAAGCAGTGCCACTGAAAAAGGGTCACATAAACCAGCAAAGTCCCGTTATTACCGCCGCGCAGCTGTTATTTGAATTACAGTAACGCATTAACCACAGACGCTGCATTAATTCAGGATATACCTTTAGAGCAAAATTCTTTCCGTGCAGGCGGGTAGAATTGTGAGCCCGGTCGATTTTTAAGCAGGGCTTTGCTTACAGCGTGGTTACGCGACTGTCCTGAAACCGACACCGACCAGAACACACGAGCAAAACATGCGTGCACATGTGTGTCAGTTAAAGCCACTCAAATCTAATGGGCTGTTTGCAAATGTCAGTTCCCGCTGGATTTCCTTGTGCCACTCGTATCTCAAGCTTCGCTAGACCAGCCAAGTCGCAGCAGCAGCTGTGTTTGCATCTCTCACGAGTCGAACCATCCTCTTCAAGTTATTCAAATGTGAGAACTGCTCTTAAGAGCTGATATTTTAGGGTTGCCGTATCAAGCGTTCCCCCACCTCTCCTTCGCGGCGTTTTTGCCTCCCACGTTGGGGGCCTCATCAGGGCTCCTGACGATGCCTCCAACGTGGGAGGTGAAACGTTGCCAAGGAGAGAGGTGGAACGCTTGACGCGGCTAGCCCAAAACAACAGCTCTTAAGAGCAATTGTCGCACATCGAGCCATGAAAACCTCAAACGACGCATTATTAAAATCTCTTGTTTCGCGTCACCGATAACCACATGCTAAACCGGTAAAAAAAACAATTATCGGTTTGCGGCACATATCGAAATGTACAGAGAAATAAACGTAACACGTTCACCTTGTGAACTCAGAAACGATGTTCAGCTGCAGAGGTGCGATTAGCACAATGAACTTCAAACAAGAGGTCACAGGTCTGATTCCATCTCCATGTTGCGGCAGTGGAAAATAAATCGGGGAAGTTTATCATATTCCCACCACCCTCCCTACATTGCTTCTGTCCACAAAACAATTTTAAGTTATTTGACTGGGAGATCCAATGACCTCTCCAGCAGATGTGCTCAGCAAGGAAGTTAAACTACCATCGCGAGCTCCCTCTAGTGGAGGCCCTTCTGGCGGCAGTGGCGTGAGCAGGCTATTACAGGGCTCCACCTTTACCCATTAGGAAAAGCTCGCATGCGCAGGGCGGTTTGTGCGTTTGTCCGGCCAATCAGTGCGTTCGTTCGTAAAATTCAACTGCAATAAATTACCGGTTCCTGACTTTGAAACCGGTAATCCACTCTGCAAATGGATACCGGTTTGAGAATTGCTCTTAAAAACTGCTCTTTCAGGGCAGCGGTGGCGAGCGTTCCTCCCCTCTCCTTCGCAACGGAGGGACGCTCGCCACGGCTATCGTGAAAGAGCAGCTCTTGAGAGCGATTCTCATACACCGAGCCGCGAAAGCCTACGTCGATACATTATCAGTTTCCCAGCTATCACACGACGAGTGCCTGCTCAATGCTGACATCATCACGTTAGTGAATGAATGCAAACAACGAGCTTGACAGGTTCGTGAAAACGCCTTCCAGCGTCACGTGAGAAATAAGAACAGTTGTGTACAATGTTTAGCATCGCCTGAGGCGGGCAAAACCCAGGTGCTATTTGACAGGGAATGAATAGTAATATTGCCGAACCCCATCACTTGATCTCTTGTTAATACATGACAGTTTCGACCGTCAGGTGTGAAAAACGTTTCCCTGCTCAAACGAGCGACGTTGTGTGATGCTCATCACCGCTGGGAGTTCAATGAAAATGCAAGGGGCTGTGTAAGAAAATGGGAAACTGTAATTTAACATCGCGCTTCGAAGAATCGCAAAGAAGAAGATCACCGTTGGGGTCGGATATTCGACAATCCTGTGGTGGGGACTGGTTTCTGGTTAATAAATTGTAACATTTATGGCCATAAGTACCGGCACGGGAGAGCACAGCGTGAAGCATGCTAATGACTACACTATGAACCCAGAAACCCAGAGTTTTACTGCTAGGAACGGCTGAAATCAATGGTTCGTAATATCTGAAACAGTCCAAGGCACGAGCAACCATTCATCCACCCGCACTGACCAACACTGTGAAGTATGATCAAATAACCCCCACTACGCACACAGCGTAGGAAGGCCCTCATCCAGCAGTGGACTGACAAAGGGCTGTACCACACACAATCAGATTGAACGGCCGCTGTCCAGGTTGACCCGGGTTGGCCGGTTGCCCCCAAATGGTGGGGGTGTTGGAGGTGATGCCCTTCCTGACGCCAGCCTCCTTAGTCGGAGGGTCTTCTGATCGCTATTTGTCTGGAATCTCCCCCCTAGACCTGTTCACCAAGGGAGACCCTGGCAGGAGTTCTAGACTCCAGACCTGTTCACCAAGGGAGACCCGAGCAACAGCGCTAGACTCCAAGCGACATAGCTCTGGGATTCACTGGAACACACAAACTCCTCCACCATGATAAGGTTACAATCTATGGGGCGAGGGGGTGGGACAAAGGGCAGTACACGATGTACATACATGTTTCGTAACGACACAAGTATTTCTTGGAATCGTGGCGGGACACAAACACAAAACAGGGTTAAAAACATAAAGACAACGGATACACGTGAAAGAACTGCTCAAAGATGTGAAACGGGCAGGACCCAAGTGGTACGAGCACACGCGGTGTGTACGGAGGTGGGAGATTGCCCATTGAGTGCGGGGGAAGGAAAAAACCAAAAGGCAAGGACAAACGAGAGAGAGCTGCAAAGAGTTTGGCAGCACAGGACTTGACAGTGACATCGAAATGATGGGCAGATAGCAAAGTGATAAGAGATGTCTGGAAACCCACCGAGGCAGTGCCTGGACAGGGAGACCAATGCGGGTCACGACTAACATTACAAATCGCCTTTGCTTATCATCACCGGGTCAGCCAGAAGGTCCTGCCCGGGCCGTTTCGATTTCCGTCTCGGGCACCTTTCTGTGCGGAGTTTGTGTGTTTGTACCCCCTGTTTTGCGTGGGTTTCCTCCGGGTTCTTTTGTTTCCTCCTACAAGTCAAACAAGCTCATTAAATAACTGGCCGATAACATCGTCATATAAAGGACGGGGGGGTCTGGCAAATGTTGACGCCGGCTGACCGCGTGGCTGCCTTCCCCCCTCAAACTCTCTCTTCGCAAATACCTTCGACGTTGAACGAATACCGCGCGGCGCGGTATAAACTGCGAATATATTGTTTCTAACTATCGATAACCATTAGACTTTGAAGCTGACGTAAACCTAACGTTTTGTTGCGTATCAAAGTTCAGGGCACGGAAGTCCAAGCTGCATGCTACACACGCGGAATTGCACAACCGCTGACAATTCTGACCGGGAGACGTGTCGTGTGCAACATAAGCAAAAGTGTCCTCTGAGGCCGAGCTAACGTTTGCCTTGTAAGCATCAATGGCACGAACACAACACTGCCATCGTCAGAGCCTTTACTTCCACCGCAGACTTTACTCCCCCCGGAAACGGCCATGATGTAAAGCAGCGTCATGTGCATCTAAACACACCATGTGCATATAGATATCTGATGCCAGCAAGCAAACTGCTGATGGGACGCGTTTTGAGGTTCAAGAGCCGTTTATCACCCACGTGGTGCGATAATAACTCCAAGGCGCCGCTTGATGGATCACGCACACGTGGGTTGCGTCGCCCACTCCATTCAAAACATTTAAATTCAATTGAAGCGATTAAAGCACACCAACAGCCTGACAAACACTCACCCAGTCAAGTGGGAGAGAAAAACATCTCTCTTGCTCGGCAGAAACGGTTACTTACTTGGGCAAGGAAACAAGGAAGGAACCTCTAACACAGCGGTTCTCAACACTTTGCCTCTCAAGGCGCTCTTGAGTCTGGTCTCCACGGACCACTAGGTGGGGCTCGTGCCCCACTGAGGGGTCGCGACCCACTGGTCGAGAAGCTCGGATCTAACACGACTTGGGGATTGAACACGGTGTCAAACACTGTGTGTACGGATGTAGGTTCTTACGGCTCGATGCATGATGGCTGCTTTTCAAAGCTGTTCTTTTGGGATAGCCCTGTCGAAAGAGAGGCAGCGCTCGACACGGCTATCCCAGAAGAACAGCTTTAAAAAAAAAACATCAAACACTGCGTGCTCAATATCAGTGTGGTCCAAATGCCCTATTTCCCATTCGGTAGCAATGCCCCACAACGCTTACAGGGCACCATTGCGGCTTGAACCATTGAACCTGAAAAACTGCACGGACAGCGAAACGTCCGCGAAGCTAAACAGGTCAGGCGGCCGCGTGACCTCTGCGTGTACTGTGCGTGCGCAAGCCACCGCCAACGCCGCCGTTTCCACCGCAGCCTACAAACTGCATCAGATGCTTATCCCGCATTGTGCAGGCTGGCACAGCCCAGCTGTGGAGCCCGCGGCGGAAATCGATGGCCAAGATTAACTCTATAGCAGAGCCGCAATCTCTGCCACCTCCACCCTGTAATTCCGGGCAGGAGAGAGGGACTTATTTCCTAAGCACACCGAACGTAAACGATAGAAATATACACTCGAAACATATAGACACACACGCACGCACTGTATTTCGTCGCTCCCATGTGAATCACAAGCACGGTAAAAAATTTGCTGATGAACGGATTTTTTTTCCGGCTTCTATATTATCTGGAGCTCCGCTGAAAAAACAATGCCGTTACGAAGATTACCCGAGCCAATCTGCGCCACACAAGCAAGAGTCGCCGGGGCCGGCGTGTTATTATGGTGATGTACGGCCTCGGCCGCTGTCACTTTGCTTGGCGCGCGAACACTTCTCGACCTCTACGATTCTCAGGCAAACCGCGTCTGTTCCGCGGAGGCGACACCGCGGCGATACGAGATGCCGGGGCGCGTGCGTGTGGCGATACAGTGCGCCTGCCGCGGTGTGGCGGCTGTGCTCGCGCTGTGCCGGGGGCTGTCAAGCCCACGAGCCGGGTTCCATTCCCGCTCACGGCCAACACCGGTGACGATTTTCTGAACCGGTCCTAGGCCACCCCTAGGTGTCGATTCAGCCTCAAATTATAACCTAGTGCGGTGTGTAAACATCGCCACGAGGGAAACAAGGGCGGCCGAGTGTGGTGCTGGCCACACACCCTCCCGTGTGCCGTGCTGGCCTTTATAATTTCTTGCCAACAGCACTAAACCCCTAAGTCTGTTAAAGCTATCTCTGTCTTGGTGGATTTCACACCAAAACAATCCTTTCCATTGATTATGGCTAACGTTTCATCCTTGCACGATTTAAATGCTGTAAATCGTTGCACTACCTTCTGATTTTATATATTATGTTGGTTAGTTTGTATGTTTCTTGTATAGCAGGAATCCCGCTTCCAGAGCTTACAAGCTCTGGATTGGGGGCAAGTAAAATGTGAAGCTCAGCCAAAGGAGGGGAAAATGGCCGATGAAACGTCCACTGCTGAGAGATGGAGCTACGGAAATCAGCTCGTGCGAAGGACATCGATGGATTGTTGGTTTCCAGGACCACGTGGTCCCAATGCACTCCGTTGCTCCAGACTCAATAACCCGTTTCACCAGCAACCTAAGTCTACCGTTAGAATTATTGCTCAACACCGACACCAACCACACGAATGGAGATGACAGGGCAACCGCTTTTGGAGGCGGTCATCCAGCGGTGGACAGATCGTGGCCCAAGATGGCATTCAATAGCGCGGAGGAACAACAACCTCGGAGAGAAAACAACGCATACCGCGGTCACGGGCGGAACGGGGCGGAACGGGGCGGTGCGCCGCGTTAATTGGCTGCGCGCTGCATATGGGCGCACGCTGGGTACAAAACACACCACATCTGGCTGGGCCCCATCTATTATGGATGACCTCAAAGAAATGCCACATTTCTTTAACCCTAGCAGCGCTGACATCAAGTAGATCGTCGAGCCAGAGGAACCCCAGCACTAGCCCACCACAGCGCAATCGTTTTAGCGGTGTAAAACGTGCTCGCTCTCTTTCCCGTGATTTACTCGCCGGTTTCAAGGATGGCAACCAGTGGGTAATAAAGCTAGAGCAGCGCAGCAGCCAAGTTAGGGGACAGGCAAAGGGAATTTGCACAACAGAAGAGCACGGAGTACAGCCTCGCTATTAACTTGCAGTAGGGCTCTAATTTATGATGTATGACCATTTATAAATAATAATAATACCAATTCATATAGCGCCTTTCACCCGAGGGTCACAAAGCGCTGCACAAGGGCCGCGAAGAGGATGGCATGTCAACAACGAAAAAACAATAAAAACAACCAAAGCAACAAAACATCGAAAAAAACGCTGCTACTGCCTAGGTTAATTGGCCTGCTGACTATATTTCCCCCGGTGCCCTGCGATGGACTGGCGTCCCATCCTGGGTATAGCCCTGCATTGCACCGTGTCTGCCGGGATAAGCTTCAAAACCCCCCTAACTCAGTGCAGGATTAAGTGGGTACGGATAATTAATGAACGAACGGATGAATAATTTAGCAAATTTTTTGTATGTGGGGGAAAAAAAGGGAGACTCTGGGAGGGGGGGTAAAAAACCCCACGCATAATGAAGAGGGAACAGCCAGTCTCACCGCAGTTGTCTTGTACAGTACAGTCTTGTTCGTGGGCCGATTGGCATTGGCGCATAGCCTCTTGTCATTGAAACTGCCAGGTAAGCTGGGTTGTCAGAAGCCTCGTCAAATTATCCTGTAGTATATGTAATAAGGTCGGAATAATTAACAGGTCACAGCTCTGTCAGTCCACTGATGGAAGTAGACCTCTCCCCCCCATCCCCTGACTCTGGCCAGGAAGGAAAATCAGGTCACGGGTTTTTACGGTGCAGTGCGCCGACCGCGAAAGCACTGTTCCACCGGTGCACAATAAGGAACCAGAAGTGTAGCTTCTTAACAACCTAACGTTTGTCTCGCGGGACATTTCCACGGGCTCATTTCCATTATTATTTTTTGGTAATTCTACGTATTACTGTGCACAGTTACAGAAATTAAAATGTAACACGATTCAACGTGACATTTTAACATCACAATTTGCATGTGGAACACTTTAAAAAGTATTTTTATCGTAAAAAAAACCCCCATAATATAATTTTTAAAACGGCCAAACAACCTTGATTAACCTTTGACCTACAGGTCCACCGCTAACGTCAAAGACAAAGAACCCCCGTATAGCCTCAGCAGACTTGTCAAGTGCTGTTATCAGGTAGCACCCATAAAGATCAGCACGGCACACGTGTGGGTGGGTGGGTGGTTGACCCCCGTGCCCGGCCGCCTTTATCTCCCTACCGACAGTGTTTACACACCGCACCAGCAACTCAAATGAGGCCGTATCAACCTGGAGGGTGGGGAGCGCCCAGCACCGATTGACAAAATCACCACTAATCGAACTCGGGTGGCCGGCTTCATAGCTCGGCGCCAACCGCTGCGCCACCGCTCCCGCTGTACACACCGACGCGAGGCGGGCCGGAAATTCAGGGCTGCAGATCGCGGCTCTGCCGAGACAGCAATCGACGATGCTCAATGCTGAACCCTCGCATTCGCCCGCTGGCCTCGTTTCCGATCGCCGCACTGCCGCCCTATTATTATTGCACCTGCCGCCCACCCACCTCGTTGCAATTTTTAGCGCCGGATGGAGTGGGTCGAATCCGCGCCGGATTGCTCCCCAGCTGCGATAAATGGGACCCTCGAAACAGAAGGCGCGCCTCTGACGACGGGGCCATTAGCGCGCGGCGGCCCGGTCGCGCGCCCCTGGTTACTGACACCGCGTAGGTCGCGCAATCAGTGCCGCATCACCGCCTACAGTGGGAGGCGTGGGCATTTCTGAAACCTCCGTTCGCCAACGTGCGTTGATAATTTACGATAGTGTCTCGACGCGGTGCGGTTAGCCCCGACGCTAACAACTGGCCAAGGATGAAGATGACAATTTTGTTTTGTTTCTTTAAAATAAGGTTGTCTATAAATACCATCCATCCATTTTCAGAAACCGCTTAATCCTGTACAGGGTCGCAGTGAGCCGGCGCCCATCCTGGCAGACACAGGGCGCAAGGCAGGGGGACACCCAGGATGGGACGCCAGTCCATCGCAGGGCGCCTGGGGAAATTCAGTCAGTACGCCAATTAACCTGGCAGCATGTCTTTGGACGGTGGAAGGAATCGGAGTGCCCGGCAAAAACCCACGTGGACACGGGGAGAACATGCAAACTCCACACAGAAAGGCCCCCCGAGCCGAGATTCGAACCCGGGACTTTCTTGCTGTGAGGCGGCAGCGATACCCACTACGCCACCGTGCCGCCCTCTATAAATAGCACGAATGTCTGTCGACCGTGAGCCGGGTAGACAAGATGAGACGAGACGACCGTCCACCCGGATCAATAATTGGCCAGGCGTGGATTTGACTTGTGATTTGTAAGAAACTATTAACTTCAATCTAGACCGATCCAAATGCTCTATCGATATGAAACATCACATTAGTGACATTTGATATTTTAAGCTACTTTCAAACAAATGCCCCCAGATGGACAAACATCATGGACAAAAAGAATTGCCAAGACCACTGTCTACGTGGATCAATAAATACCGGGATACAAGTGGGGGATATGTTTTACCAGGTCCACATTAAAGACGGACACCAACGTTTTGCTGATGCTCCGTCCTCAACCCATTCCGGTTTGCACATAAAATATATTCAATACAGCCATACAAAAACCACTGGAGCAAAACCTGTTAGCAATTGCCTCTTAAATCTGAAATAGCACATATGGGATGGTGGGACCAATAACACACACACACACCTACTCACTGTCTCCCGACTGCCCCAGGTGCTAAATGTAGGTCGTGTCAACCTACAGGAATCCGTTTCAGATCCCATTTTTGTTCCGCACTCGGGTCAGGAATCGAACCTGGGTCATTGGGAGTGTAACACACTATGCTAAACACCGAGACTGCTTTACAGAACGAAAAAAACCTTACAGTCGAGGACAACTGACACATCACATGTGCTGTCAATGCGGATAACTTACATGATGACTATTTCTGGAGAGTACAATTCTTAGCAGCGAGCGGGCCAATAGTGAAGTGTACACCTCACCGCAAATATCAAATTTCCACATTGCAGCATCGTTTCATATCTCAAATACAAAACAAGGTTGGATGGAATCGATGTTCTGGGTTCATACCCCGTGACATAAGAGGAGGGTAAACACGCCGTTCAAAGTCTTTAAACAAAATGCTAAACAAATTCCTCCACGACAACTTGAATAAAAATTGGCAAGGTGTCACAGTGGTAACATCCGCGTCTCACAGAGAACAGGTCCTGCCCGAGGAAGTTCTACCCCCCACCTCGGGCGCCTTTCTGTGTGGAGTTTGCGTGTTTTTCCCCCTGTTCTACACGTGCGTTTCCTCTGGGGTCTCTGGCTTTATCCTGTAACGAAAAAATACTCAAATTTCGTGATAACAGCATACTATATACAACAGTGTCTGGAAAATGTTGGCGCCGGCTAACCGAGTGGCCACCTTATCTCCTCCCCGCCTCTGCGGTTAACCCGTGCCTCCGCGTCGTCCTCTCTTCGAACGAATACCTTTGACAGCAGATGAATGCTGTACCACGCGTTATACATTCTTAAAGTATTTAATCACAGCGAAGGATTACAGCGATCGTTCAGTTAAGAGCTACTCACAACAGTCACCTGGAAAATATATCTGGTGTGGCCCAATGTCTCCAGATTATTTTTGGCAGCCAGCTGCTCACCTCAACTCGTCACCTGGCATGCACCTTGCATGTCACGGGCATAATGGAGACGTGACACACACCATGGCGTGTACAGTGCCGCACAGAGACGGCCGCGAGCGGGAAGAACTGCTGCCGAAGACTGTACACCAGCGGTCTCCCAACATCGCTTCTAGAATATAGACGCAACACGAGATCTACTCTTAAAATTCTACTTTAATAAAACCCCCCAAAAAAATTAGGCGATGCATAACACTCATTCTCAGTGCGACACCTGTGTAGGTGCCGTACACTATCTGCGAGCGCTTGCACACTATATGCAGCAGCTTGCATTTGCGCCCCACGCCTGGGAGTTTTAAATACAACCACCGCACAACAATCTCGGATATCCCCACTCTGTTTATTTCGTGTTAAATGTTAAGATCGACTGGTTAAGAAGACTCTGGGATCGACGGGTTGGAGGCCGCTGCCACACACACACACACACCGCGTGCAAACAGGGTGCGGACAAAAGGTTGTATTCCGGCGGCTTTATCCCTCGCGCGTTTTTTGATCTTTTAAAGCGAATGGAACGTGCGGAATGGGCTCTTCTGACTGGTATTCGTGTGTCTCGTACAGCCGAAGTGGGGGGAAAAAAAATCGATGCGAGTGCATCAGCAGCAATTGCTCCACAGACTTCATCATCCGTTCGCGTTACAAAAGTCTTTCCGGAGCAGTTAACTTGAAACGTAAACAGATGCTCAAAAAGAGCAAAGGAGCGAGGTTTATAAGCCCAGGTTGTTTTACTGATGGCGATTGACAGACTTCACTTCCACTAAACTTTGGGAGAAAATTGGTTGGTCGGGAATCGCACAAATTGACAACAAAATTTGTTTTGCCGCCGAGCCAAGGACCAGACCCCGTCACGCTTCAATCGTTTCGCCTCAGATTTTAAAAGCTCGAGATGGAAATCAATCGCTATTGACAAAAACACAAAAAAACTACAATTTCAGGAATCGCCCAGCAGATCAATTGCCATTGATAAGAGCTAAGTGGAAATAGATTTGTGCAATTCATTCAGTCGCCAATTGTTTTGTCTTCCAGCTCACCGCCGTACATTAGCCTATTTATAGGACTTCTGCAAAAAAAAAAATCACGAATTGCAAGACAGGAAAACCAAAGACCAAGTTAGGCCATGCTCACTTCTCAACCCTGCAGAACCCAGCAACAATGAATGGCACGTTGTCCGGGTGCGACATTTATACTCAAGCTGTAACAACAATTGCCGCGATTCAGGATCGCCGTTCAATACAAGAATTACACTCAGATCCCACTTAAAGGAACCCTGCAAACCACCGACTCGTTATAGCGCTCTTTGCCCTGGAGGTACAGTAGGTTATTTTTTTGCATGAAAATTAACAATATTCGTATCGCGAGTTGAGTCGGACACTCGCCGAGCCGCTGTCTCTGTTGACACTACCAATCAGCGCTCGCCTCCTTCCGTAATCCCCTTTAGCGTCGATTCGGTTAGCGCTCTATTCCCCTGGAACGCATACTGAGCGCTAACCAGGGTGTGTAATGTTTGAACATTGTGGTGAACAAGTAGCACCTTGGTAACGTAATCCCGTTACATACATGTACGAAACGGAGTTCATTCATTCTAACACGCACGATAGCATGCTTGCACTGCGAGCTGAAAAAGCAATGTTAACCGATGAATTGACAATCTACCCATAGATTATTGCACAAAGTACTCATCAGATTCACAGGCATCTTCGTCCTCAAGTAACATTCATAAAAAAAAACACCGAGCAGTTTTAACAAACCACACAGAGTGTAGGGTTAAAACAACGCACGCAAAGTATGTGTTAATACTGTTCGTGCCGGATTACGATCTACTGCACGCTGCCAAACATTTATAACAGCTGTTTTTTCCAGATAACATATAAACAATATGTAAAGCACTAGCAAATAGGGCATGTGGTATTTATCACGGACGCTATGCAAACAGCAGCAGGGGCTTACGGAATCCATTGCTGATCTGTGTAAAATGCCATCACTTCCCCGCCTCTTCCTCCGTTAATTCCTTTACCTCAAACCCCTCACAATTCACATTAGAATGCGCAGCATATTTAAATCCCATTAAGTCTCGAAGTTTAAACGCTTTATAAATATCACTGTCCTTGACAAATGGCTCACTGAGACAAATAGACAATCTCTTCCACGATTTAACGAGATTCTTTTTTCTCCCCACACCAACTCTTCCGCCGACAAAAAGTCATTTAGCGACGACACTAGCCACTTCATTTTGAAAGCGCTAACTTGAAAGCGCCGATTATTAGGTCTAGGAGGCCGTGTAAACATAACGTTCCATACAGCAGAATATTTTTTAAGCGGCGAGAGGTATAACACGGAGGGGGAGGCTTTCTGGGATCAGTAACTGGGACGCTTTAAACACAGGTATCGGACCGCGTGTCAAGCAATCACAAACACATGGCAACCGGCAACTGCTCACTCCGAGATGTCGCCACAAACAATGATAATAATAATCTAGAACTTACAAAGTGCGCCGTTCCGTTCTCTCTCGAACAGAGAAGTGAATGACACGGAGGCGCGAGGAACCGTAGAGAGGTGGGGGCAAGGCAGCCACGCGGTAAGCCGGCGCCAACATTTTCCAGACACCGCGTCCTCTATAAAATAACATGTTATCGGCCGAATAATGAGCGTTTTTTTCAGCTATCGGAGCAAAGCGGAGTACACGGCGAAAACCAACGCGGACACGGAGAAAAGACGCAAACCCCACACGGTATGGCATCCAAGCCGGGAACGGAGCTCGGAACCTTCTCGCTGCGAGACGGCACCACGACTCGCTTCGCCTGAGCCTTACCCAGACGAAGGTGAAAAGCTACTCAAGGGATGTTTCCAAAAATGAAGACGGGTGGCGGACAGGAGAGGGAGAGTGAGAGCAGCGTGCTGTTGTACCATCTGCCTGAACGGGTCTAACAACAGCATCACGGGTTACATAAGCGCCACGGTGAGAGAGAGCGAGCGATTGACCGCTCGCCGTTCCGTCCGCCCGCCTGCCGTTCCGTCCGCCCACCTGTCCGCCTCAAGACCCGCGATGCCTCATCGATTACGGGCATGACCGCTTGATTTCGCACGCGGGAACAGTTACGGCCGCGTGCGTGTAAAGGGCCGCCAGGGCGCTTAATGGCCATGAAGGTGCCGCCGCGGTGGTCTGGACGCTGGGCCATCCTCGACCGTTGTGAGTCAAGCTCCAGCAAGGTGATGCAATACCTACCAGGTGGATTCTCTCTCACAGCGCGGCGCTGCTGGCGGGGGTTACTACAGGATGCGCTACGAGGCTGCCACAGGAATCGACGGGAGCAGCATTTAATGCCACCTCCTCGCGGGGACGTTGCGACATCGATTGGGGATGTGTAGGAGGCGGTGCGGCTATTCGGTATTACGACCGAAGCACCTGGTGGGGGGTGGTGTCCGGGCGTTCTTCCTTCGTACGCGGAAAGTTCCTCGGGGGAGGGAACTCTGGTTTCTTCCATTTTGATAAAAAAAAAATAATTGGAAGAAAAAAAATTCACAGGGCCAGCATATGATATAGGCCTCTCGTATTAAAAAACACAAAGTTCGAGAAATTAATCGCTGGGTGAACAGAGAATCATGAATATTCTGTCCGAAAGCACTTAGGCCAAACTCACGGAACAAAGAGATGTTCATATATTTTATTAAGCGTGCAAAGGGAAGCAGGTTTCACAGAACGTGCTGCTCGTTTTCACAAGCGTGATGCTGTGATCAAAGCAATTAAGAAACTCTCCACCACGCACCCACTCACATCGGCTGCCTCTTATTTACCAGAAAAGTGTCGCCCCTGTCTAGCAGCAAAACAGCTTTCTAAAGCTACTGTACGGACTTGTAACCGCCAACGTATTAAGGAATTGCCAGCTCTTAAGGGCCACGCAGCAAAAAACCACGTACAATATTATTATTTGTAAAAGCTCGGTGAAGGAAGGCGGTCAGCAGGTGTAATCGATCGATCCGGGTGTCCCCCGAGCGGAGGGCACGGGCAGCACTAGCGCTTTCTGAAAGCATCGCAGCGACGGTGACACTGCAGTGTCTCGCTCAGACTGAACGCCAGCAGCCGGGCCACCAGCTAAAAACCACAGGGACTCGCTCGCTCCAGCCTTGCTTGAGACGTTTCCCCAGGCAATTCAACGCAGGAATTGAATCTCGCTTGCTCAGTCTCATCCGGTGCCTATCGTTTGTATACGCAGCGAATGTGCAGAATGACTCCACGGAGAATTGGCACCAATCGGAAAGGTTTAATTCCCAAAAATACCTACGTATACACCATCCGCCATGGATCGTGACCTTATCGTGGTGCGAGTGTTTTTCGTGTTCCAATGAACCGCAGAGCTGTGCCATCTGGAGTCCAGCACTCGTACTAGGGTCTCCCTTGGTGGTGCACACACAGGTCTTGGGGGAAGTTCTAGACAAATAGCGGTCCGAAGACCCTCCGACTAAAGGAGGTTGACGTCAGGAAGAGAATTCGGCCGTAAAATTCTGCTCCAATAACTCCCACCGTTGGGGGGAAACTGGCCAACCCGGGTCAACCTGAATAGCGGCAATAACAATTGGGATTATACATCGTAATCAATGCCACCCCTACAGAAAGGCTAATGCTCGTTTGCATGCCGGGCACCAAGTCACCGTGTGCCCATAGGGACAGATGCCCTCTAAACGTGTTTGAGATCAGATGCGATGCTGAGCGCCGTTCGAGACGCCATGGCGTACGGGGCGCTATATCAACAAGATATCGCTTTCGTTATCATCTTCTTCTGGCTGATGTCGACTTCTGGCAAGAGCCATAAATTTACATTGAGTTAAACGAGCCATATAATTGAATCTGGGGTAGTGGAGTGCATCGTTGTGATGATGCCTCCTCCTTCGTATTTGTGAATCGGGCACCGGGTCGTTAAGTGTTCTGCGGGGTCTGTTCAGGGTGACCACAGTCACTCACCGGAGAGTTTCTAATTTTCCGTTTGTTTATCAAGAATCCGCATCTGCCACGGTTTGTGCAAATGCGGTTTAGAGTAGTGGCCCATGAGCTTGCCCATTATTATCGTTATCAACTGTATCACGGTGTTCATTCTGTTCAGCGTTATTTTGCTCTCGCATTATTGCAGACGTTTCTTGATTCAATGATTTGCACACATGACCTCTTTTTACATCATTTGTCGTCTGCCAGTGGGAAAATTGTTGGCTGGATTTAGCCCAAGCAGGAAGGGAATTTTGCTCGAGTGCTACAGTGGAGAACACGTGTGCAAAGAACAAGATCCCAATGCGGACGTTCATGGAAACATTTCGGAACATTTCGCCAACGTGGAACAGATTGGCTGCTTGGGCAGTGCCACTAAACAAGAACATAAAATCTGCATAATGAAATTTCTCAAACGCCACCGCAGTGAAACTGGAAGATACACTAGCTTATATAATTCAACTCTCACAACAGTCACAACATTCAGCAGGGGTCCATCTCACACTCCGGGGGACTGCTGAGGCTTCAAGGAAAAATCACAATAGAGGTTTAAGCTTTCCACAGTGCACAGTTGTATTACTGAGAAAGGAAAAAAAAACATTGTATATGATACGATCGCAAAACATTAATAATCCATCCAACACATCTTGTGATGTTTGTATTGTTCTGGGATTACAGTGTAAATAATGCTTTTTTCTAGCTCTCTCTCTCTCAACTCATCTGCTTAATACATCAATTCATCACGACCAATATGTGAAAAGCACTGTAGTAATGCAAGGATTGTGTGGATAAACGGTTACTTTTATGTTATTACAAAACGGCTGTGTACACATTCCTCTAAAGCTTTGCTTCACGGCCGTGCATAAATGCCTTGTTCTAATTTCTAGTGCAAATTTTAAAATAACCAAGCTAAAAACGGCCCGACAGAATCGGGCAAAACAAGCAGAAACTTTATTTCAGCTTTGCTTGGCGTTCCTAATTAGTAACCGAGCTCTGCCCGATTCCATCATCCTTGCCTCAACGTGCAAAACCCATCACAGAATACACAATTATGAATGGGTGAACTATTGACGTGACTTTGCTAAGAGTAAAATAAAAATCAACAACACTGCCCAGTCTCATTAGATATCAGAAGCTAAGTGTGGTTCAGCTTGGGATCAAGGTAGAAGCGTTCACGTCGCGATCCCTGTCGAGTAATACTTGGTATTACCTGCAAATTCTACCAAACACTTCGAAGCCAAGGAGCTGAAAGACAACGATGTCCAGAAGCTCAACAGATGCCAGAAGCCGCTCAGTCTGGAGCAAGAAGAGAGGCCAATGCCCGCCGCTTTGAAGGCCAGCCACTGACTATTATATCTCTAAATGTCGAAGGGCTGTCTGCAACTAAAGAAGAGCTTGTTGCAATGGGAAACTGTCGTATGACCATCACGCTTCGAAGAATCGAATCGAATTCGAAGCCTGGTTAGTACTTGGATGGGTGAGCAAAAGGGCTTTCCGGTTCTTACAGCATTGCTACCAAGAGCTGCTCTTTTGGGATATCCATGTCGAGCATTCTTCCTCTCCTCGTGACATTTTGCCTCTCTAGTCAGCGACATCAGCAGGCTCGACACGGCTATCTCGAAAGAGCAGCTCTCGAGAGCAATTCTCATACATCGAGCCGTGAAAACCTACATCCGTACATTGCCAAGTGTGGTCAGTGTGGGGCTGCTGGGTGTGACCAGGATATGGCTGCCTTAAAAAGTCAAAAACAACATAGGTCAATAACCTCATATTCAGTCAGTCAGTTTTTATTTGAGCTGGAAGAAACCGTCGAGCTATGTACCTCTTTTAAACAATTGTTCAAGCGGGGAGGGGTAAGCAAGTTACATCTCAGTGCACCGGGAGAAATTTAGTCAGGAAAATTAACCTCGGCAGCAGCATATATTTGGACAGTGGGAGGAAATCGGAGTACCTGGCAAAAAACCCCACCACGGACACGGAGAGAGAACATGCAAACTCAACAGAGAGAGAGGCACGCGAGCCAGGCATCGAACCCGAGTCCTTCTTGCTGTGAGGCGGCAGCGCTGTTCTCTGCACCCACCGTGCCCCCCCACCCCATATTCAGTATCCTCCATTCAAAAAGATGAGCACCGAGACTCCTTGAGGCCTTTCCTGGAAACTGACCGACCGTCACTGTGCTTACTGAGCGAGACGCCGCGTCCGTGGCCACAAATCTGCTGCTGCCGCTGGCCGGGCGCAGCGCGCGAACACGTGGGGTGCGGTGACGGCGTGATCTTCTTCTTCTTTGCGATTCTTCGAAGCACGATGGTCAGCCTCTGGACATCGTTGTCTTTCAGCTCGGCCTCGAAGTGTTCGGTAGAATTCGCAGGCAATACCAAGCGTTACCCGACAGGGATCGCGACGTGAACGCGTCGCGTGATTGCAGCGCGCGACTCCCCGTCCGCCACATCGTGACGGATGCGTGATGGCGACGAAACGACGACATTACGGAGCTTGTCCCCAGCGGAGGACGCGGGTGACGGCGCACGGAATAACGCACGGCACTTGTTTAGCTACACCGTGCTAAGCGTTTTCATTCATTCATTGTCAGAAACCGATTAATCCTGTACAGGGTTGCGGTGAGCCGGAGCCTATCCCGGCAGACAAAGGGTGCAAGGCAGGGCTCGACCCATAATGGGACGCCAGTCCATCACAGGTCACCGAGGGAAATTTTAAGTCAGCAGGCCAATTAACCTATGCAGCATCGTGTCTTTGGACTGTGGGAAGAAAGCGGAGTGCCCATGCAAACTCCACATGCAAACTCCACACCGAAAGGCACCCGAGCCGGGACTCAAACCCGGGGGCTCTTGCTGTGAGGCGGCAGCGGTACTCACCGCTCCACCGTGCTGGAGTTAAGCTTTAGAGAAACAAAAAAAAAATCACAAGATAATAATAATAATAGCATTTATATAGCGCCTTTCACCCGAGGGTCACAAAGCGCTGCACAAAGCTGCGGAGGGAACGACATGTCAAGGTAAACAACAATGACAACGATACTCGTTTAAGCGGCTATCCAAAGTCTTTGGGAAATTGAGAATTGCTCTCCATAGCTGTTTAGTGTGTTCTTTCATGACATTTCACCTCCCACGCTGGCAGCATCATCTTCGTCCAAAAGAACAGCTAGAGAGAGCAATTCCCACACATCAATGCCATGAAAACCTACATCAGTCTCTGGACAATGGTATACAAATAATGAGCTCGGACAGATCAGCATCCTATTTGCCCGACTGCTCTTGTTCTCCAAGCCTCTTATAGCCCTGCATGTGGGAATCCCATGCAAGTGATGATCATCTCCAACGT
>JAZEWU010000002.1:1222643-1240875 GCA_036362915.1 Geotria australis
TCTCCACAGCCTTGTGCAGCGCTTTGTGACCCTCGGGTGAAAGGTGCTCTATAAATGCTATTATTATTATTATCTCTGCATTGCCAAGCAAAGCAACACTCTCTCAAAACCGGCCGGATTTACAGCAGTGACCAGCCCCGGCTGCAATCGTGTGATGCATGGCGACATTATACACACCCGGCAAAAGGGAACCCAGCTGCGTTGTTTGTCACAGCCGTGCGGATCACACGCGAGGGACCTTAGCAGCCTTGACAAGATGTTTAATGCGCGTCTAACGGAACGCCGGCCTCAGCAGGGGCCGGAATGCATGCACGCGACCACATCACGCAAATCACCCGCAACGCACTCCATCCCGCCGCATCTTGGCAGCTAAAGCAGGCTTGCCTTCGATTTGTACCTGGACTGGGGGCACTGTTTTGTACTTTGATGACAGGCTGTCCAACATTGCCAGCTGTGGCGGGCTTGAGCTGCCAGGTAACCAGGAGATGGCGTTACAGCAATGGATTCTCACATGTATCTGTGCACAGCCTTGAATGTTTTTTTTCCCCATCGACTGCATCGGTCGTAGCAGTCGATGGACTGCTGCCATCGGCACCCTTAGCAGAACAAGCGCTTTAGAAAATGGACGGATGGACTGCATGGGTTTTCTCCGTGTATACTCTAGATTCTTCCACACGAGCCAAATGCTGATTAATATAAATGGCCAAACATCGGAATGCAGAGCGTTCTTCAAGAAAAAAAGAGCCCTAACGCACTCAGTGAGGCTTCCTAATGAGTGCTTCCCGTGTTGAATTTGTATGCCGAGCTGGGGGGGGGGCTGTCTGTTTGAATCAAGCCACGTCAATCTCGGCACGGTGGCGCGCTGAGTAGCGCCGCAAGAAGGACCCGGGTTCGACTCCCGGCTAGAGTGCCGTTCTGTGTAAAGCTTGCATTTTCTCCCCGTGTCCGCGTGGGTACTCCGGATTCCTCCCACAGTCCCAAGACATGCTGCCGCCTAGGTTAACTTTCCTAGCTAAATTACCCACCGGTGCCCCGAGATGTTGTAACTTGCTTAACCCTCCCCCAATGGGACAACTTAAAAAAAAGCTACATAGCTCAACGGTTGCTTCCAGCTTTAATACAAACTGACCGACTAAACTTAAATGCACCACATGGACTTCTCAAGATCTCCGCGGGAATATAGGGCGGGACAAATAGCGAGCAGGCGTGCAAACCCACGATCGAGAACAGCGACGGAGTGGCACCAACGGACGGAGCGCGCCCGGCAAGGTCGTCCGTCGACGAGCTGGAGTGACGAAACGGGCTCGCGTGCAAGCGCACGAGGGCGCACCGCGATTGCGCCCAGCGGAGAGAGATGGACCGGTTGCGGGCCCAACATTATATTGGATGCAAGGCAGCAGACGCGCGAGCTGTAAGGGGCTGCTGCGCCAGGCTGCCTCGACTGCGCCTTGCTGCGTGAATGATTGCGGGTGCCGAGCCGTGAGACGAGACGGGGCCGGGAGCTCGCGACATACGCTGCCGTGTTCATCATCGTCGTCGTGAGAAAC
The DNA here is from genome assembly GCA_036362915.1 of Geotria australis. Classification (NCBI taxonomy): domain Eukaryota; kingdom Metazoa; phylum Chordata; class Hyperoartia; order Petromyzontiformes; family Geotriidae; genus Geotria; species Geotria australis. Next base: position 1,224,191 of record JAZEWU010000002.1, read on the forward strand.
CGCTTAATCCTGTGCAGGGTCGCGGTGAGCCGCAGCCTATCCCGGCAGACACCGGGCGCAAGGCAGGGCTACGCCCGGTGATGGGACGCCAGTGTTGCGTTCAGCAATGCGGTGCTCAATAGCCGCAGCTGACATTGAAGCTCGAGCACCCTCGGTTATTAGTGGAGCGCTCTCTCGAAGTGGGTGGCATTCTTTAAAAACACGAGACCCTTAAAAAATGTACTGTACGCGAAAGCCTTACAGAAAATATCAGCAACGAGTCAACATGCCTCTGGTATCCAATACAATAAGACCTCGATTTCAATAGAGTAACGGGGGAAGGGAAACAGGTATCCAGAAGCCCATTAACTCTGGATATTCCAATGATGATCTCGTATACAGAGTAATGACCACATCTTCTATGATCATAGGATCGCGTTGGTTAGTTCGTACGTTTGTTGTATGGCAGGAATCAGCTTTCAGAGCTCGCAAGCTCACTAGGTATTTGCTGCTATAACAATAACAATAAACATCAATCTTATAACAACCTATATATTGTGAACACAGTTAAACAGGATCATACATTATTTCTCTGACAGCAGCAATAAAAACAAGAACATTTAAAATATTATTCACATTATTTCCAATGCAGACGGCCGTCTCAAAAGCAGCGGACCGAGTCCGTTGCTTCCGAGGTCCATTGAATCGCGTTTTTACTGTATTTGCACAGTCTATTTCTATGCTAATCCATGTTTTTAGATGGTAAAAGAAGAACCATTGTTTTTTCATGAATAATCCACCGTACGAGATGGCTCACAACGAATGCCATTTGTGTACGTTTACATTCATTTGAGAATTAGCGCACCCCATCGCCGGTTTTCCAAAGCGAGCGACACCGGTTGACCGAGGAGGGGGGTTGTTTCGTTTGTGTCACACGGGAGAGCACGTGCTGAGCGGTCACTCACTCGCGACGCACGGGCACGCACGCACAGCGCGTACGTGCGGAAACACCCAGGCGCACGGCTCCCGCGCCGTGCCCATCCGACATGCGGTGTCAAGCAGCGGCCAAATGAGGCGCGGAGGAAACTGATTGTGGGACGGAAAAACAGCGTTCACTTAATAATATCGCGGTAATAATACTAATGTACATTTGCAAACAAGCCGTTAACGCGTGCACGCACCGAAGGCATTTTGCCAAACAACGAAATTGCACGGGCCGCATTTTACATATTGGATGTTATGACATTAAATTAGTTCACGGACATACAAGAGCACGGATGTGGCCATATTAAACGTGGAGATAAGTGCCGTTAGCAAGCTCCCATGAGGACGGCACAGAACACGACAGTGTGGCGTGACCAGCACCAGGCTTCACCGTCTCTCTTGTGATCAATGAACAAAGCACCATGTCAGGTTCTGACTTTAGACGCAGCCAACTTAGGGAAGGCCCTGGTCAGGCTCGAACCAATTAGCATTTGTGCGGTTTTGAATTGATCCTAGATTGTCAGGTTTATAACGCAGTGCGCTGTCTACCATGCCAACACATTTTATACGTGTACAGTACTAGCAAAGGCAACGACTCCTCACCATAGGGCCATACAGGCTGTTAAAGCAAGTGCTGTTTATAAGTATCGAACAAAGTCTGGCACAGTGCATAAGGGACAGTGCACCACCCACGGACACCTTCGTCTCCCCAGCGACAACAAACAGGCCACGCACCCCACTCACAAACTGCTTATTAAAGGTTGAGGAAACCTAGGGGAGGTCCAGTGCGCAATTAGCAATATCAGCCTTGGCCGAGAACTGAATACAGGTAACCTGGCTCATAGCACAGTGCAGTAACTACGACACCACAACTCTCCAAAGACAAACACTGGCATTCGTGCCCTCCTCATTATGCCGATTTACAAACAAAACACTGGCACGAAAACGAAAGAGTGCAAGACTACGCAAACAGTGGGAAGCCACGAAACTGGCAGCACCGCTAAGTCGGGACCGATTTCCACCAACTCTGCCATCCACCCCTGAGAATCGAGCAATTAAGACACGCAGGCAACGAGCCCGCAACGCTGCGGCGCGACAGAAAGTTATTTTCCGCATCGGGCTTTGCGGAGGGCGGCGGCGGCAGCTGATGACAGCCCGTGTCTCTCGTGGACTCGAGTCTCAGGGCCACGTCCAACGAAGCTGACGAGCTAAGCCCGCGACGCATTTCCTGCGACTCGCGTTCGTCACCGCGACATTTACGAGTCCTCGTACACATGCATCAACACGTAATGATGGCCACTTTTACAAGGGAGAGTTTGACATTCACGACTGCACTGGGAGTTGACGGTGGCTGGCCCTTTAAAAAGCCTAGGACCCTGTCATAGGAATGACGTTAGAATGTCAAATTTGAATTAGGAATTAAGCGGTAATTATTATTTTTTAAATGGCCATATTCTAAGAGTCTTACGAGAAAAACATCTGGTGCAAAGATTATCTGAATAAAAAAAATATACAATAACCAACTAAAGGTTATGAACGGCGTATCACAGTAGCTCATCACTGATAAATGTTCCAAGATTAAGGTTAAGTCAAAAGCATTAAGACAGACGGGTCTATTTGTAATTATACCAAGACCTTTGAATCAGCTTTTTATCTTTAGAAAAATCAGTCAATTAATTTAGGAGGTGTAAGATTTAAAGGGTAAACCTTGGTCGATATATTTAGAAATAGATTCTTGTCAGGCACCCTCGCAGCCCCTTTAAAATAGAATAAACATTCCATGCACTGGAACACAACCTTAAACCTTTAAGCAATCATGACAAACATCTTGACCACTCATCCCAAACAAAACCACAAATGGAAGGTACTGTATTCTTTAACCTTTACATTTGACCTGACAAAATACATTTATGCTCGATGGAAAAAAAAGACAAAAGTTGCCTGCAGTCACGCACAGTACGTTAAATTTGCTGTACGCAATTTTCGGAAAAAACAATTAACCAAGGACCCACCGTCAGACACCCAAAAAAACAATATGTTGAGCCCTATATCAATCCAAAGCCCTCCCCCCGATGCCGTGTCTTACTATATGACCATGCCTCACCAGGGTGGTCACTAGCACTGATGTTAGCCACAGTAATGAATTAAATCTCAGCGCTTAATGAGTTCATAATGCAGTGTGCAAAAACACGCGCCACTGCCCCCGTACCAACAAAAAATGTGAACTCCAAATTTGAAAACAGTCATACTGATGGTTGCTTTTCTAAGCGGTTTCATTGGGACAGCCGTGTCGAGTGCTCTCCCTCTCTCCCTCGCGACGTTTCGCCTCCCACGTTGGAGGCATCCTCAGGCGTTGGAGGCACTCAACACGGCTATCCCGAAAGAACAGCTTTGAAAAGCAACCATCAAGAAACGAGCCGTGAAAACCTACATCAGTACGACAGTCAAACTGACGTAACGATGCAGACAGCCACAGACACGAGGGTACAGACACATGGCAACACACGCGGACTGACGTGAATGCAATGGCACTCGCGGCAGTGACGAGCACAGACAAATCAAACTCCCGGACACACGGCCTGAGAAGACACAGAAGGCTGTGGGTGGCGCTGTGAAGCACACATCCACGTATGCAATGAATAGCCCACGGGGATTGAATGCATCTTGGCAACGCAGCGTTTATGGAATCTGATTGGATTCTGATATGTTCTGGATTATTGAACGTTAAGATGTCATGCCCTTCTTTGTCACGATTCAGTGTACTCACGGCTGTTGCAATAAAGGATAGGGCTTGTAATGTTCAATAAGACTGACACAAGGCCGCATGTGCTAATGTCTAATAGGACTCCGTGGAGCTCACTGACTGATGTGCAATTAAGAGTCCGTGGAACTTGTTGGCATGCATCGGTTTAGACAGCAAGGCATTGTTATGTTCTACAGTCTTGTAATGTCATCATATTAAATGCATGTTACACATATACAGTCCCTTTTCCAACCAATGCTAGATTACTGAATCCCCCACATCGTCCGTGTCGTGGCGTCAATGTGACCATACTTCACTACGCTGGTCAGTGACAACTCTACAGGTGGGTAGCGCAGACGGGAGCGCATACAAGCACAGTACAACATTGATGTTCCTGAATGGCGGCCCTGTGCGACAACCCACGTCGCCCCCCGGTTTTTTTTGAGTATTCACACTGACAGCACAATAATAATAATAGCATTTATAGAGCGCCTTTCACCCGAGGGTCACAATGTGGATAAAAGCATTGTAAAGGTGTTCTCGTGCTCCACGAAGCGCATTCATTCATTATTAGCACTCGCTTAATCCTCATGGGGCCGCGACCTATCCCAGCAGACACAGGGCACAAGGCAGGGCTATACCCACGATGCCGGTCCATTGCAGGGCACCGGGGGGCAATTTAGTCAGAAGGACAATTGTCCTGGGCAGCGGCGGCATGCATATATTTTCACCGTTTTTGGAAACAGGAGTGCTGTACCTGGCGAAAACCCACGCAGGCAAGGGGAGAACATGCAAGCGTGCTCCACAAAGAAAGGCAAAACGAGCCGCGGATCGAACCCAAAACATTCTGGCTGTGAGGCGGCAGCGCTAATCACTTGCACCACCGTGCCCTCCGCTCCACGTAACTAATCTCCAATAATGGTAATCCGGAGTGTTGGAAATTGCACATTACTGCGGCAGGACCTAGTGTCATTCAACACGACAAACAATGCTGGCTGCCTGCTCTAAGGTGCCGATGTTACCGATCGCGGAGCGGTGACAATAAAGATGGGTAAACCCTGCCCAGGAATTTTCACTTTGGGTCTGACGGCAGCAGTAAGCCCTGCGCTGTCGCTGCTTTAACAAAATGAGCTCTAACATTATGCTAATAGTGCAGTTACAACATTAATCAGTTACATTATTGGATCAATAATGCTGATGGACACGCATAGCAAGACAGATAAGTAGAGCGTTATTTTAGCCGTTCAATATTTTCAAAACGGGTCTACATTAAACGTATAAAAACCCTGGGAAATTTCACAATTTATGAAAATGGACTTTAAAATGTGCACAAATAATAACCTTAGGGGAGATTCCCCGTGCCACCGACACCCATACAACTCAGTGGCACAAAGCCAGCTAGCTCTATCACAACGGACAATCTACAAACCACAGACACCAAGGATGACAAGGCACTAATTACTCAAAATACAAATCCAGCAAACCGCTGTGAATGATCAACCTAAAGTGTACATTCATCCAACGCTTCTATTCCAAGACAACCACGAAAGCGGCTACTTGGGATTGTTTTTTTGAGTGTCTGGTTTCCACTCAACACTGCGACATATATCTATGCTCTCTCGATGAGGTCATGATGTTGTTGCCTATAAAGTTAGTATCGTTGTTGTTAAGGGAAGGACGTCTTAAACGGAAACAACTCAACATTTACACAGCAGCCAGCGCCAGCGCTCACCGGCCGCTGACACACACACAGCAGCAGCAAAAGCCACGGTCAAAACAAGCCAACAGCAGCAAGGCGCTTCTTAAACAGTTGTTTAAAGTTTAATTAGACGTTGTTGTGGTGATGAATGTGCGTTTGATGGGAGCCTGACCTGGGCAAGACGAGACGAGCCGGAAGTGTGTGGCGAGTGCTCCGCGCTCATCCGGGCGCGGACTGAGTGGAGGAGCCGCCGCGCTCCACTTTATTCACGAGCGCGGAGCCGGGACGCCTCCAGCCTCACTCTACGTCATCCGTTCAACGACAGCGAACCCGACGGCAGTCATATTTGTTAAGGGTGCACGTTCTCGTGAAAAGCACTCCGCCGGCTGAACTGGCTGCTAACGCCCTAACACCACACGGGAAGGCAATGATGTCTGGCGGGTTGGCGCATGCTAACTGCACCCCCTCGTGCCCGTGACCAGGCGTTGAACTTGAGTGGGAGCGTTGTAAATCGCATAATTATTCATTTATACCGGACAGAATTGCGGTGAGCAGGAGCCTATCCCGACAGGGCTTTAACCCTGATGGGATGCCAGTGCATTGCAGGGTACTGGGGAGGAGCGTAATTTTATTTAGTCAGCGGGACAATTAACCTCAGCAGCAGCGTGGCTTTAGACTGCGAGGACACCGGACTGCCCGGCGAAAACCCACGCGGACACGGGGAAGAACGTGCAAACTCCACACAGAAAGGCACCCGAGGCGGGAATCAAACCCGGATTTTCTCGCTGAGGCTGCAGCGATACTCACTGCTCCACCGCGCCGCTGCTGATCGTTAATTGGCAAAGGTTGCGGTCGTGTGTCGCCTGGGTTATATGACATTTTGCACGTATACTTATTTAGGTTTGCACGGCTCCTCGAAGCTGTTCTTTCTGGATAGCCGTGTCGAGGGAGAGCGCTCGGCACGGCTATCCCGAAACAACAGCTTCGAAGAGCAACCATTATTTTGCACATAATTCGCACGTGAAATGTAACTGTCGGTTAAGTTACCAACACTGGTGCATTATTGTTGGGGAGACAGTGAATATGTGCGCGTTATAAATGTGGTGCTGGTCACCCACCCCCCTCGTGTGTGTGCCGTGTCGACCTTCATAGGTGCTCGCTAACGGCACTTGCCCCGACAGTCTGTTAAGGCTATACGGGGGATCTTTGTCTTTATCTTTGTTGTTATAAATGTAACATTATTATTTAAATACTGGTTATGCGTTCCCCTTTCTGCCACAAGGCAAGACGACAAACGAACGCTGATCAACAGACACTGGCCCTGCCCAATATGGCGACGACGGCCTCACTCGCTCACGTCTCCAATACGAATGTCAAGTATAAAAGCAATTTGTATATGTATTTGCTTACTACGAGTTATTTTTAGATACATATACATTATTAAATTACCCTGCGAGCTTGCAAGATCTTTAAGCCGGATTCCTGCTAATTATAACCCGTATTTTATTTTTTTAAATGCATTTGGAAACATTTCAAAATTATTCTTGCGTGTAAATTAGTGCAGTCTTCAACTGTTACCAACATTAATCTCTGACCCACTTTGTGTGCAATTAAGAAGGATCATTACCCGAAACGTCGTTCGTGAATATTGTCTGTTTGAGGTCAGAATGTTATTGACAAACGTGTATTTTAAATGTAAAATTATTATTATATTAAGGATGACTCGCGTGAGGGGAGTCCCGACATTTCACAACGCGGACAAGTATGCGCGGCGCTGCTATTGGGTAAACGTGCTGATGTTGGCCAATCACAGGCGGGACGGGGCCGCGGATTGACGAATCAGAACGCGCCGCCGTCTAAGCGATTTAGGGATTCCAAAGTGTGGGCTTGTTAAAGGCGAACCGTGCACTGCTATTAACGTGGTGAAGAACGATTGTGAACTTTAAAGCAATTCCTTCTTCGTCTTGCAGACATCCTTTGGTGCGATGATGAGCCGTGTCATCTCCATCTATTAAGTTTACACGCAAACGAAACCCGAATTGACCTGTCATTCAATTCCCTCAACACATTCCAATAACGATATTCCGGAGCAAACGAGTGAGCACATGCAATCACTTACCTCAAGAGATGGCACCGACGTTTCGCTGATGATGCTAGCTGTAATGCCAGCGAAACGTCGGTTCCATCTCTTGAGGTAAGTGATGCATGTGCTCCCTCGTTTGCTCCGGCATGTCGACGGGTGCACTTCACTTACACACCTTCACATGACCTAAACTCACAAACAGAACCTCACTATGAAATAGCATTGGTCATGAAAGCCTTCGAGTTAATTTTACATCCAATAACACCGCTGTGTTGCTTATCCGATGGATGGTCTTGTCCCCGCCATAGAATTGTAGACTTTCCACCACTGGCTCTGGGATGCTAAGTGGGAGATGTAGCGCAGCCCCCTGCACTCGTTTGAATTAGAAGCCACGTCGCCTCAAATGGCACCAGCGTGGTGAAGTATGGTTAAATATTCCCCCCACCATCAGTGGCAGTCTGATCCAGCAATAACTTCACACACGGCGAGAAATATTTTGCCCTGTATTCCATCCATGCATTGTCAAAAACCGCTTAATCCTGTACAGGGTCGCGGTGAGGCAGGGCTATACCCAGGATGGGACGCCAGTATATCACAGGGCACCGGGGGCAATTGAGTCCGCAGGCCAATTAACAAATGCAGCAGCATGTCTTTGAACTGTGGGTGGAGACCGGAGTACCCGGCGGAAACCCACGCAGACACGGGGAGAGAACGTGCAAACTCCACACAGAAAGGCACCCGAGCCGGGATTCGAACCCGGGTCCTTCTTGCTGTGAGGCGGCAGCGCTACTCACCGCGCCTCCGTACCGCCCGCCCTGTCTTATATTGCTAATGATGTAACCGGCAGTCTGGGATTCCACCTGCCTTTCAGTGTCTGTAATGCTTGCGTACAATTCCATTGAAAGCACATACTGAGATATGAATTCTGCAACGGTTAGGAACTGCGTTCAGAATTCAGAATGTCGCATAATGTATGATTTTTTGCATCAAAACATCCCTGCAAGATGATATACAAGTCCTCTACTGTAGTTCTGTGTATTACAGACTACTGCCCGAGTACGTACAACATAAATAATACAGTATAGATTTGTGACATTGAGGCAACGTGCATTGCTTGAGTCAATCAATCTTTAAAAAATCACATCCTGGGTTTGGTGTCGCTTCTATGACAGGCCTTACCTTGTGAGACCGTCTCAAAGTCTCTCTCTCAAGGTCTCTCGCTGAGTCTATAGACTAGTGAGACGGAGTGGTACAAGATAGACCTGGAAGAAAAACAACACCACTTTGCAATGTTGGGTAACCGGTAGGTATTTATTAGGTATTTTATGTATTTTTTTTTTGCGATTCTTCGATGCATTGATGGTCAGCTTCTGGACATCGTTGTCTTTCAGCTCCTCGGCCTCGAAGTGTTTGGTAGAATTCGCAGGCAACACCGAGTATTACCTGACAGGGATCGCGACGTGAACGCTTCTACCTTGACCCCCTTTTTATGTATTAGAAATGTGTCTGATGATGTAAGTCGCCGTGCACAAAGGCGTCTGATAAATAATAATAATAACAGCAAAACTACATGCGTAACACGAACAGATTTATTTTGTCGGTACTAAAGCAATACACGGTGTCCTCAATGTTAAGAGATTGTATTAGTCATATTGTACATTGTAAATGTTGTATGTATTAAATCAGCGACCGATGCAATGTACCCTTCACTGCTTCTGTTGAATCCCTCAGTCAACCAGCCGTCACTGGGAAGTTCTGCTGTTGTCCCAGGTGTCTGCGCTCCTGTTACCGGCAGCTCAAAAGACCTTGCAGAGTTCAATAAAAATGCAAAGAACTGTGTAAATAAATGGGAAACTGTAATTTAACCATTGCGCTTCGAAGAATCGCAAAGAAGAAGAAGACCGTTCGTCCAAACTAAAATATTTTCTTCTGTCTGTTACTGAATTTAAAGTGTCTTCATTTGCACTTCTATCAATGTTTCAACTTCCTGTCCGGCCCACATCATGCTTTATTACCTGCCCACCACCTTCTTTTTAACAAACGTTAGATGCATGTTTCGCACTCGCTCGATGTAGCATCTTAAAATCCGCTCACATTGCTAGGGTCTGTGAATCGAAACTGGAATGTATATGATTTTAATGCGTGTCAGTGCATACCATTTTGTCGGCCATGATGACTGAAACATTTTCATCGTTCATACCTCTGGCTTTAGAATTGACACTGTGATCGCTGTGTTTTAATTATTATTATATGGTTTAAATCTTTGGGTAGATTTACATTCCCACAGCTCTGTTTCATATTATAAACAATTAAATTACCTTAACGGTCTTTGTCCATCCACTGCTGGATGAAGACCGCCCCCCCGTGCTTTTCCGGTTAGGTTTGTTTGACCATATTTTACCACGCTGGTCGTACTGATATTGACCACCGTCAGGTGTCAAACTCAGGATACCGGGTTCATAACAGTGTGCTAACCACTGCACCACCACTCCACCCACGCGGAAAGGATATGGCTACTGTGGTACAACGCTGTGTTTCTATTGTACGTGTTTCATTATAAATCTTCCCTTTGAAATATATCGCCAACATATGAAGCGATCAAGTGCCCCTGTGGCTATGCATATTGGTTATGAGCTTTTCCTGCATTAAATCATTTGACAATGCAATGAGCGTGCATGCATATAACTGTGTTAGGGATACACATCAACAATTATTAAAGTTCCGTTATCCTTTAAACATCGAAGCTACATTCAATTGCAGTGTTTAAAATAAAAGCTTTTCCCGCATGCTTTTGGAGCACATGGATGCATTTAAAACATGAAAAGAAAACGTTTCACGTTGCGCTACTGAAGTGCGACTTCATCAGCTAATATGTGACCAATTTGGTGAATTTTTCATTTTCGTATTACACATTATACGTATTGCACCTACCTGGATGCCATTGGTAACTGCTCAGGGCAGGGCTCAGCTTTCACAATCTGTCTGTTGCAGATCCCCCCCCCAGGGTAAGATTTGGCTTATGGATGTTGTTGAATAATAACCGCGGCACCCTGTATGTTTTCTCACAAGCACACCTCATTTCTGCATTATGGGCAATCGAGATCGAATGACCTTGATTTTTTATTACTTCTTCTTCTTTGCGATTCTTCGAAGCACGATGGGCAGCTTCTGGACATCGTTGTCTTTCAGCTCGGCTTCGAAGTGACTGGCCTACGATGCTTTTACAAAGAACTTAAAGAAAGTTCAAAACCGTCATGTATTGACGAAATTACGGTACGTTATTTTTTTTAATTTAAAATGTGCAATTTAACCGACAAGTTTAACGATATTCCCAAAACGTATCTCTAAATAATTGCGGCAACTTTAAGCGAGGTGAGAGCAAGTCATACATTCTCGTGTTCTTCAAGTGAACGGTATGGCACTGGAGGCACAATCTCTGAATCCCTGCAATCATTTGCATTGCTCTTGATTCAATTGCAGCAGCTCAAACTTAATCCCTTCAGAGTATGCGCTCGTCCGCAATGCACCGCAGTCAAGTACAGTATCCCTTTAAAATTGCCATTACGTTTTCATCTCGCTGCAAGAGCGCAAGCTGCCGCCGAGCTTTCGTGTAATTGCATTACTGTACGAAACAAAATCTGGCCGCTAACCTGCATTAATGACACCAACGTCTGGCCCCGTCAACCTGCTGCCTGCTTGCACGTTGTAAATAACAGAGTTCCCCCCGAGAGCATTAGCGCGCGTCTATAAATAAATCAGTATCCGCATGGGAAGGGGCGGTGGCTTGCGTCGTTGAGTGCGACGGGGGTCCACAAATCGTGACGCGCACAATGCTCTGCGCCGCTGCCGGCTGGCTCGCGTGTGCACGATGCCCCGCTGCAGGCGATGATCCACACACGGGTCCGCGCGTTCTCCCCGACTCCGCGTGGGTTTTCACCGGGTACTCCGGTTTCCTCCCACGGACCAAGAACATGCTGCTGCTGCTGCATAGGTTAATTGTCCTCACTAGATTGCCACCCCCCACGCCCCACCAGGTGCCGTGAGATGTTGTAACTTGCCTTCGCCTTCCCGCTGGGCAACTGTTAAAAAGAGCTGCACATAGCTCGTCGGTTCCTCCCAGCTTAAGTAAAGGTTGACTGACTGCCCTGTGATGGACTGCCGTCCCATCCTGTGTATAGCCCTGCCTTGTGCCCTCTGTCTGCCGGGATAGGCTCTGGCTCCCCGCGACCCTGTACAGGATTAAGAGGTTTCTGACGATGATGGTGATGGCTGACTAACGGATGGGCGGGCTTGCGCCGTGGACGAACGCAAGCTAGCAAGCAGGCGTGTGGCTCCCGGCTGTTCCTCTGGCACTGATGCTGACCACCTATCGCTCAAGCCTTCCGCAAGCACCTTAGGAGAGCTTCGGATGTGTCTTAGGATCACACCAAGTGCTGTGTGGCGTGATGTCCGGACGTTTCGCTCCTCGTGCTGCGAGCTACTTCAAGAACCGAGGACGATGATTGGATGATGTGCGATGAGAATTGCTCTCCACAGCTGTTCTTTCGGCATAGCCGTGTCGAGTGTTCGTTCGCTCTTCTTCGCGACGTTTCACCTCTCAGGTCGGAGGCATCATCGGGCGTTTCTGACTCGGCTCAGCTCAAGAAGCAGAAAGACCGACGGCTGCCAGCAAGGCTATTTAATTGAGAACGGAAGTGAACTGCCCTGGGTGCATATTCACACATGCTCTGCCTGGGGATGCTATGAAAATCAAAAATATAAGTTGTGCAGTTCTGAGAGCTGAAATATGACAAATTATATGAGAAACAACATTGATTGTAAAAATAGATAACTGTACAGTCGTTCGTGATTGGCCATAGACCCTCAAAGAGCTAAACTTGAGAACCTGGTAAATAATGGGCAGCTGCTGAGAATTTGAACCGAGGATTTGAAAGGTGCTGGCTCAGTGCTCTGACATGGTATTGCCTCGGGAGCCAGCTCAACAAGGCTACGCTGGACAGTGCACCAACAACAGCCCTGTGAGTCAATACGAGCACACGTGCTGGGAGTGGCAGTGGTGGCGTAGTGCGCTGTCTCTCCTCGACTTACGACAAATGCGACTTACGACCACCCGGCCTTAAGACGGCCGTCCCAGTAACCCTGTTATATCATTTTCGAGTCCCGACGGTTGGTCGTACGGTCCAACGACGACCGCTCCAGCTGCGGTACGATAACATCTGCTGGCCGCGCTGCAGCAAGGCGGCCATATTTGTTATTGTCTGGGTCTCATTCTGTGTTTGGGTGCCTAGCAGCTGGTTGCGTTTTGTTTACAAACTGTTATACGGGTATTTTCGACTTACGACCAAATCGACCTATGACGGGGTCATTTGAACGTAACCCCGTCGTAAGTCGAGGAGAGAATGTCCTGCACTGTGAACCCGGATGACATCACTTGCTCACGATATCTAGACCTGGCTCCCCACCGCCCCGAACCTCCAATGACCAGCGTGATAAAACATGGTCGTACAAAATAACACAATGCCTTGGAAAGACCATCCAGCAGTGGATTAACAGGCGGCTATAAATTGTTATTAATGTGAGAAGTAGTGGTAGAGCAGTCCTGTAATAACAATGCAAGACTTAATTACATCTCTTCCGTGCACTGACATGACAAAGCCATATGCACCCGATTGTGCGTTGTTTACAAAAAATCAAATACTCTACATTATTTACACGTGTTTATAAAATAAGGGCATTCACCAACGCACTGCGGCAGTGTCAAGGCCAAAGAATAAATGACACGTTGTAATCACACCTTTAATTTACTGCCACTGTGGCCCGGTGAACTAAGCACCTTAAACCCTGTCAAATAGAGTAATGCTAGCAATACCTCTTCATTTTTTACCCCCTATCACTCGCCAGCCTGTTTATAAATTACCGACGCCCGACAGAGGAAATAACAGTGACCTAACGCGAACAGGTTCAACGCCGATTCATCCTCACACTGTGCGGAGGCCGCTCTCCGGAGAGCCAATTAGCGCTGTAAATGGAAATTAAGGTGTTGGCAGATCTTCTTAAGAAATCAACGGAACACATCCTTAGGCGTTGTACGAGCTGAAAGACTGTGCCGGGCCAGCGTGAGCTCCGTGGGGGAATCCCAGCTCTCTCTCGCTCTCTCACTGCCGTCTCCAGCCTATGAGCCCACGCTTCATTTGCTCTACTGTACTCATACTGCCCGTGAACTCCAGGCAGGGCTCAAGGTCAAAGGTAAAATAAATACCGATTGGATGGTCTCACGCCCTAAGGCCTCGGTTTGTGTGAAACAGGCAGGGTGAAAAAAAAAGTGCAATATATATGAAAGCAATTAATATTAAAGTCAAAATGTCTCATCGCTCAAGCAAGCATTTAGGGTGGAATTCAGTGGTGGAAGTTCGACATTACTATGGCAAGTAGGGTCTGATTGTTGCAGGGGTGTTAGGGGTTGCATCCCGAGATCGCGTATTTTTATGGCACCCTAAAATATATATGAAGTACCCAGCTTTATTCTAAAATTAACTCGTAGGCCTTCATGACCAATGTTATTCCTAGTGAGGCTCTGTTTATGAGTTTAGGTCATAGTCGCACTTTAGGTACCGGAGTTGGCTTATTAAAGCCATAGCGCCTAACTTTACAAGTTTTGTATATCACATTTAAAAAGTAGAAGTGAAAACACAGAGGTGGTGTTTTGGCATCCAGGTGTGGGTGGTGGTCAAACTGTAAAGGGGGAATCGACCTGCCTCGGGCAAGGACTCTGTTCGTGTATTCCTGTGAGGCACAGATGTTGCCACCGCGCCACCCTGCCGCCCACTTAGAATTACGAGAAGACAGTACGAAGGATGGGTTTACCAAAACAAAAAGGTTGAAGGCCGCTCCTGGACAGGAGCATGTGGAAAAAGGAGGGAATTAGCAAAAAAATAGGAGAGGTCTTTGCCCAGCAGTGGAAAGCTACCGGCTGACAACAACAGAAAACCACATATAATCCCACAAATCCTGGGGGATCCTTTGCGCACAGGAGGAAGCCGACATCTATTTGCGAATCGTGGAAATACGACTGCGCAACGCTGATACATCCATTCGCATGCACGCAGGCATACGAGCGTGTGACGGCCGTAAACGGCGAAAGCCTAATTCGACAGGCAATTGCGCGTATAATATTTTACAACAACAAAAACCCACGGTGTTATTTGAAAACGTGAGATGATGCTCGAGTTTCAATGCGACGCAACAACAATGTGGATTCATGGCGTCTGGATGCGATCGCACCCCAGGGGATGTGCACAACATCGGAACAGTGCTTCACGGTGGGAAAATGTGTGTGTACAGCCGCACTATTATTTTAAAGCCAAGATATGGTCAGCCAGTGTCAAAGAAGATAAAGGTCTTGAGCCTGGACTTGAATAGGGGCACTGGTGGAATTGAGAGGGGAACGCACGGCAACGCCGTTGCCAGAGTTAAAATGTCCCAGAGTTCATTTATAAACGCCGTAGGGCTTTCGTGGTCATTTCACTCTTAGAAGTAACATAAATGCAGGAAATGCAATTTAGGTGACACATGCGGTCAAGAGTTATATTTGTGACTAGCTTACGGGTGAATGGAACGACACGTCTGAATGTGTCTTTATCATCTCTCAGACAGCGCTTCAGGAATATAGTGAGTCTTGAAAGCCAGTTAGAGCAATCACCCACAAGCGCATTCAAGCCCCAGCCAGCAATCTAAGCTAAGTCATTCCGGCATATATATCTCTCTCTCTGCGAATATATTTGGATCCATTTTAATTAAATGGCTACATTGTCTTCGTCGAGCGTCTTCGACAAATGATTCTGCACGCTTTGTGTAACTTACTAGAAATCCGTCTGACTTTGATTCCACCAATTGTGGCCATTGATATTGCTTAAGAACTTCATATCAATGTTTCTTTTATTACAAAGTGTCCTGGTCTGTTGGGCTAAGGATTCGTTAAACGAATTAAATAAGCGCATTAGAATAATTTCCCACTTTACACTAATGTGCCTCATTTTCTTGCAAATTGATAGTTTTCTGCAATGACTATTTTTGGCAGGTAGAAAAACTGGTGTTTGGCAATGCGAGTTAATGCACTGCGTAAATTGTTTCTTTAAAAGCAATCATCGTGGCTGATATTCAGACAACTCATTTAGACAGCCATTGTCTACACGATTACAATGTGCTCTTGGAAAAATAATCAATCCAGATAATATATATATGTTCACATTATTCCATTGAACCTGTGACACTCTACATTCATTCATTATCAACACCCACTTAAATCTGGACAGGGTCGTGGTGAGTCGGAGGCTATATCAGGAGACACAGGGCGCATGGCAAGGCTGTGCTTAGGATGGGACGCCAGTCCATCACAGCGCACCGGGGGTAATTTAGTCAGCAGGCCAATTAACCGAGGCGGCAGCGTGTCTTTGGAATGCGGGAGGAAACCGTAGTACCCGGAAAAAACCCACGCGGACACGGGGAGAACACGCAAACGCCACACAGGAAGGGACCCGAGCCGGGAATCGAACTCAGGTTGTTCTTGCTCCGAAGTTGCAGCGCTAATCACTGCGCCACCATGCCGCCAGTGACACTCTACAGAATATTGTAAATTCATTTTACTGGGTTACCATTTTACAGGCACACACAGGATATACAGTATTTCTAAATATATATTTGTATTAATATACTAGACTCAAATCAAGTATAATACACTGAAAATAATGAACCGTTTTTTTCAAAGAATGCCATCCATCGTGCTTAGCAACTGCAAATATTTTGGGGGCTTGACAATTCGTCTCTCTCCAGATCCTATTTATTTTTATGATTCGTAGCGGAGCAGATGTCCGAATGTCACTTTTTCTCTTTTGTAACTCATTGGGGTTTTCATGCGCAGGTTTAAAATGCGCGTGGATGTCTTTTTTGTAAGAATCGAAATAAAACATCAGTCCATCAAATAATGGTGCTTCTGGATCAACATCTCTCGACAGACGCGGCAATCCATGCACTGGTTTCGACTGGAGAGTCTCATCAGCAGGATGCCATCCCGTCAAACTAACGCCACTAAGCAATAAATACAGACAAAGTTCCCCTGTATAACCTGAACAGACTAGGGTCAAGTGGTGTTAGCAAGCACCTACGACGGCTAGCCCGGCACACGAAGGGGTGGGTGGCCA
>JAZEWU010000002.1:1240944-1287540 GCA_036362915.1 Geotria australis
ATCGTCACCGGTGTTGGTGGCCATGAACGGGAATCGAACCCAGGTTCCCAGGTTTGTAGCGCAGCCAACCGCTACACCACCGTGCACAAACACAAAAGATTCCGCCTAAAATGACAGAGCAACGGAATGTATCATGAATATTGTGTATTATAATTGTTCCACTCTTGTTTCACATTTAAAATGTCTAAGGACACTGCTATTGAATCAATGTTTGTGAAGTCTGACTTTGAACAGCAATAATTGTCAACCTACACAGTGACAATTATTTAAATTGTTCATGTGTGTGGATTTTGTAAGTCGCCCTGGTTCAGAGCGTGTGCCAAAGCATTAATAAGCTTAAGAATGTACTCATGTAGGTTTTCACGGTTTGATTCAGGCCTGATGATGCTCCCAACGTGGGAGGCAAAACGTCGCACGGGAGGGAAGGAGATCGCTCAGTGACACGGCTATCCCGAAAGAACATCTGTGAAGAGCAACCATCGTGAATCGGGCTGACATCGATACAATATCAACGATTCGCAGCGTTTGTGAATGCGGCGCTGCGTGTGTTGTCGGCACGTCTAAACACGGGCAACAAACACCTGCCACGTTGAGAGTCGGCGTGTCAAGTGAAACATGCCGTGGCGTCGTAAACACGACACCGCGGGCAGCTCGGGCATCGGCGATACCATCCCGCTTGGGTACGGACGCGTTAGTTTATGTTAAGCCACGTCGACTTACATAGTCTAATGCAGCATGGAATTTGAATGTCACTACGGGGGGAATGTACTGCAACAGCAAGAATCGCGGGTGCACAGGCGTTCGTTCGTGCGCGCGTGGAAACTGCGTTTGATTCGCGCCGTCGCTCGATTACAAATGCGCGTGGATTTTCGTGAGGATTGCTCTCGGCAGCTGTTCTTTCGAGACAGCCGTGTCGAGCACCTCCAGAGAGCAATTCTCACGCAACGAGCCGTGGAAACCTACATCAATGCGTGGACTTCTATGTATCATCGTTCCTCTTTAATATTCCACCAAGATTGTTGCGACTGTTTATAGTCTATACATTTGTGTTACGTGCACACTCATGCGTGGTGACCTCGTGTGCAAGGTTTAATTTATGTAAAAATGTTTAAAACTTTCGTTGTAATGTGGCTCGTTAGATTCATGCGCTGACGCGAATAAGTATCTCTAGAGGATCTCCGATTACAGAAGTATCTCGACGTGTCAGAGAATGGCCTGGAGGAAATGACACCACAGAACTACTTCTAATAATAATAATAGCATTGATATAGTTCTGAATCCACTTCAATGAACCTGTGTCACCCAGCACTCGGAGATGCTTGTCTATGATAATAATAAAAAAAATCCAATTCATAGCGCGCGGCACATATTCATTCAATATCGAAGACATTCATTTGAAGAGAGAATGGCTCGGAGGTGCGAGGGGGAGAACACACAAACTCCACTCAGAAAGGCGCCCGAGGCGGGAATCAGACCACCTTCGGGAGGACCTTCTTTGCGTGAGGAGCAGATGGTGCCACTGCGTAGACACCTCGTCTAATTAGCAAACTGTAACTCTTAAGGTGAAAATTCTTTAAACGTTTAGATTAATTAAATACGTGAGAAATGTAACTATGCATACGTTCGTTTGACCTGGCTTTTATAAACTAGCATTACCCAATGACATGTCTTATTGCTTTAAGACAACACATCTGAGCGGTGTACATACGCTCGCTGTCAGACGAGCTGAACGGGGCCCATTCTCTGTTTCATCCAACGTTTAATCTTCGTTAACGTACAAATTAAGCACAGCACAAGTCGTAAATCTGGTTACGATGACAAACGCGCAAGGAGGGCTTGCTGGGCGCCGCGTCTCGGCGGCGCTCGCGTGTCAGCGCTAAGCAGAAGGGACAGCTCGCGACGCGACACTTTGCATAATCATTGACTCTTCACGGCGCCGCTGTAAATCACATTGTGGCAGAAACGACTGCAATAATTACACGTGCGGCCATATCCGGTGTTTTAACGGCGGAATCGCGACACCGCGCAGGCTACTCGCGGCGAGAATGAAGATGGATTGTTGCTCCTCAGAGCTCTTCTTTCGGGATGGCCGTGTCACTGAGGGCTCGTCCTCTCTCCCTCGCGACGTTTCGCCTCCCACAACTTAAATACTCATTCATTAGTTGGCCGATAACATCATAATATATAAGAAGCGGTGTCTAGTGGCAATATGTTGGCGCCGGCAAACCGCCTGGCTGCCTCCTCCGCCACTCTGCGCTTTCCTCGCGCCTCCAAGTCGTTCTCTCGTCGAATGAATACCTTCGACATTGAATGAATATGTGCGCGTTATAAATTATAAATTCCATCCATCCATCCATTTTCGAAACCGTTTGTCCTGGTGAGGGTCGCGGTGGCAGCAGTCCAAGGAGAGTGGACCAGACATCCTTTTCCTCAGCAACAGATTCCAGCTCTTCGTGGAGGATTCCCAGGCGTTCCCAGGCCAGCTGAAGGATATAATCCCTCCGGACGACATAGCTCTGAGGTTCATTGGAACACACTAGCCCCCCCCCCCCACCCACTACACGGGTCTCGTTTATGTTAGCAGCTCGGAGTTTTAATCGATAGCACAGCTAATTGTTATTCAGGTTCTCTGATAAAACATGTGAGTGATGATAAAATATTACGCTGAGTCTCTTTACTCGAGAATGGCATGGCGCTTTCATGTACAAATTCGAAGGGCACTTTTTTATTAGTTGCAATAGAGGCTGAAAAGAGAACAGAAAGAAATATATATATATCATACAGAAGCCGCAGTGGATATATAATCACTGAAGAGTGAAATCATCTGGGCTGTGATTTTGGAAGATAAAAAAATAAACCCTTATTTGTTAAATTAAATTCGTATTTGCCTGTCTGGAGGGCAACGTTTATTTGTAAAGGTTAATCATTGTTCTTTCATCTGAGATGAAAGCTGCATTGAAAGGTGAAAGCAGAATGGCATGCAAATTGCAGCGTTTAAACATTATTGCTATTATTATTATGATTATTTAAACACGGCATCGCCTAAAGTGTTAACGCCATCGTTTCACTGCAGCTTCGGTCTCGTGCAGACAACACGTGGCCGTCACAAGGGCTGTCAGCCGACCAGCAGAATGAATCTCATCTCCTGCCAGTCATCGCTCTGCAAACCCATCCAATGAGAACCAATTACGCCGCGTTTAAGGGACACAATTTTAAAGTATTTCAACCGAATAACTTTGAAACGGATTGTCGTAACTGCCTCGTATAAAGCCACGTAAGTCAAGAGCGATCGTGAAAGTGGCGGTGGAAATTCCACATTGCAACGCCAGCGGCAAGTCTGTCCACAGGACAACCAATCACGGTTGACTTCACCATATTACTGATACATTACAGTACTGTTACATTACAGTACATTACAGTACTGTTACTGACCCCAGAGGGGTGATAAGCTGAGTGAACCCGCAACCAAGATTTCAACTCTCAACTCTCCCATTGCGAGCCACTCACACTGCTTGTGCCATCGTTTGAGGAGATATTAAAAATCTGCTGGGTGGCACGGTGGCCTGGTGAGTAGCGCTGCCGCCTCACAGCAGGAAGATCCCGGGTTAGAATCCCTGCTCAGGTGCCTTTCTGTGTGGAGTTTGCATGTTCTCCCCGTGTCCGCGTGGGTTTTTTTGCCAGGAACTTCGACATCCTCCCACAGTCCAAAGACACGCTGCCTAAGTTTAGTGGTCTGACTAAATTACCCCTAGTGCCCTGGGAAGGACTCGCGTCCAATATAACCGTCATCATCATCATCATCACCACCATTAATGAGCCGTGTGCAGCTTCAGAGAGCTCCGGTGTTCGATATTGCATAAATAAACAATCTGACGGCTCCGCTCTGCTGTCACATTCGACCTTGGGAGGGCCTCCTCTCTCGGTAATCTAAACACAGCTCCCATCAGAGCCGTTCCCTTCAAATTATCGCACTAAGTGGCGTCTGCTTTGATCCATGGCATAGCTTATTGGTGATATGTGTCCTTGTCATTAAATGTCAAGACACCTCTATGAATACTGGAGGGGTTTTTTTTTTTAAAAGGACATCTGGTCATCGTCTCGCGGCGTCTACAAATTGTCAGTGTGTTTGCGTCTCATTTAAATAACGGCACCCGCTCGTAAATCTGACATCTTTTCATAAAAAACACAAGCCCACGCCGGCAAATATTCCCCACTTTCCGTTACGGACTGTTGGCGGCGGTTGATGTTAGCGAGCGCCTATTGAGAACCGCACGGCACACGAGGGGGTGGTGTGGCCCCCACCGCGCCCGGCCGCCTTTATCTCCCCATGACCGACGTGCTTCGTACTTGAGACACCCATGTGCGTGCAATCAGCACGGCATTGCTCACCCTCTCCCCGCCACAGTCTGTTAGAGACCTACCCTCGACTTACGACCGGGTTACGTTCCGATGACCCCGTCGTAAGTCGATTCGGTCGTAGGTCGAAGATACCCTTGTCACATTTTGGAAACAAAACGCAACCAGCTGCTAGGCACCCAAACACAGACTGAGATCCAGACAATAACAAATATGGCTGCCTCATGGCAGTGCGGCCAGCCGATGTTATCGCACCGCAGCCGGAGCGGTCGTCGTCAGACTTTACGACCGACCGTCGGGACTCGAAAATAGTATAATAGGGTTATTGGGAAGGCCGTCGTAAGTCCGGGTGGCCGTAATCGCATAGGTCGTAAGTCGAGGAGAGACCGTGGGTCTCTAACAGACTGTGACAGGCAGAGGGTGAGTATTGTCCTCTAAACCCGGCAGTCTCAAACGGTGGGTCGCGACCCACCAGTGGGCCACGAACGCCACCTCGTGCTCCATAGAGACCAGGCCCAAGTGGGCCACGTGGCCCGAGAGGTGCAAAAGGTTGAGAACCCCTGTACTAATGCATATATATTTTAAACATTAGTTTTGTATTCAGCACTTTGCGACCTTTGGGCGACAGGCGATTTAGAAATGTCAAATATTGTTACTATATTATGAATGTGTTGTTCTCTGGAGGGTCTAATTTCCTCACACATTGACAAACGCGTTGCGTAGAGCACTCGGTTAGGAAGGAGTCAAACGCGGCATGAAAAATGCTCTGCAAAGATCGGTGTCGCGCGGGAACGTTTACCGAGAGGAGATAAACGTTTATAAACATAATTTATTATCAGTCCCCGCTTCATTCTCTAGCGGGTCATGCTGAAGCAGGAGTCTATCCCAGAAGATACAGGGGCTATACCCACGATGAGACGCTAGTC
The DNA here is from genome assembly GCA_036362915.1 of Geotria australis. Classification (NCBI taxonomy): domain Eukaryota; kingdom Metazoa; phylum Chordata; class Hyperoartia; order Petromyzontiformes; family Geotriidae; genus Geotria; species Geotria australis. Next base: position 1,246,227 of record JAZEWU010000002.1, read on the forward strand.
CTTGCCGGGGCACTGGGGGCAATTCAGTCATACTACTAAACTTAGGCAGCGTGTCTTTGGACTGTGGTAGGATGTCGAAGTTCCTGGCAAGAAAACCCACGCGGACACCACGGGGAGAACACGCAAACTCCACACAGAAAGGCAGCAGAGCCGACAATCGAAGCCGGCTGGGGTGCCTCTCCGCCTTTGAGATGCTGCTGCTGCTACTGTGCGGCAGAAGCAGCGTCTCAATCCTGGGAATCAACCCTGGGGACGAGGACCCATTCCGCTTGCCATCCTTCACCAGCCTCAACCCGCGTGTGTGGGTCTCGCTCGGGGCCTCGCCCGCCACAGACTCATCCCGGCGCAGATCGGGTGACCCGCTAGCGCCACGCTCTCCGCTCCCCTGGCCCCCACAAGCCACCGCAGCCTGCCTCCCGGCCTCCCCACGCGCTCACCTATCGCCTCCGCACCGATCCCGACAGCAGCCCGGCACGGTGCGTGCACGAGCGTGCCGGGGTACTGTCACGTGTTAATACTGAATCTGACGGTCGCTCTTCGGGACAGCCGTGTCACTCTCTCTCTCTCCATCGCGACGTTTCGCCTCCCGCGTTGCAGGCACCATCAGGCGCTATCAGCACAATACTTGATCTGTGAGCACAGGTTATCCGAAGCACCGATTTTCCATTTGAAATCGAGTTGCTGCTACTGCCAATTCTGACGGGCAAAAGCACGCTACTCGGGTTCAGAGACTTCAAAATGTTTAGTAATTACAAGGTAGCCCGCATTAAACTTCAAAAGGTGGCTTTTGCTTTCGAACACATGTCTGGGCAATTTTATTAAGCGTTCCAATTTAGCTCACAGCTCAGATGTACCTTAGGGATTTCCCACCACTGCAGCCTTTGGGCTAGGATTGCATGCTTAAAGTACGGTTTTTTTTAGTTTAACTACTTGTTAAAATAGCTATTAATGTCAGCATTTGGGTGCCTGGAGTGAGCGTGTACATCTGCGTGTGTGTTTGGACTTTAGCTCAGGGTGAGTACGCGTGGTTAGTTACCGCATCCCAGTGTTGATGTGCTTCCCGCCTCATCCGCTAATCTCGCGCGGCGATCCCGAATCGGTCTCCCGGGTCTCAGACGAGTTTGTGAAGGATTGAGCGGGTCCTTGTAATGCCCACAGTGGTCCAGAAGTTTTGTAACCCTCATTTATTTGACCCCTAACATTTTGTTGTACTTTGCCCATTGATTTCTGTTTTAAATAACACTTACTTATTTCTCGGTGTATGAGAATTACTCTATACAGCTGTGCATTCGTGTTAGCCGTGTCGAGTGTTCTTTCTCTCTCCTTTGAGATGATTCAGGCAAAACATCGCAAAGGAGAGAGAAGGACCACTCGACACGGCCATCCCGAAAGAGCGGCTATTGAGAGCAATTCTCAAAACTTAAATATATGTCACGTTTGCATTGTTTACGTTACACACCCACTGGTGTACGCGAACATTGAGCTTCAGAGGATTTTAATAATTCATTCAATTTCGAAGGTATTCATTCGAAGAGAGAACGACTCAGAGGCGCGAGGTAACCTATGTAGATGGGGCCAGTCAACCCTCGTGGTTAGCCGGCGCCAACCCGCCACACAGCCGATTAATTAAGGAGCGCTTTTCAGTTGCGGAAAGAAACCGGAGAACCCAGAGGAACCCCACGCAGAACAGGGGGAGAGAACACACAAACACCACAGAGGAAAACGCCCGAGGCAGGAATCAAACCGCCTCGGGCAGGACCTTCTCCCTGTGAGGCACAGATGCCACCACTGTGCCACCCTGGGGATCACAATACACCTGGACCACCCTGGACAACACGCTCTTAATACTGCCTGCCCACCACCGGTGTCTTTGCTGCCCAGTGTTGCCCGACGCCGCAAGCGACGGTAAAGACACAACGCTCGAGGCACGAGACGTTGATATGGTGAAGACTGAGCTCCCCTCCTCAGGCTGACATCCCACCAACTTGCACAACGCACCATGATCTTGCCCGTGACAGCGCTTGGAACGATGGTTGCTCTTCAGAGCTGTTGCTTTGGGATAGCCGTGTCACTCTCCTTCGCGGCGTTTCGCCTCTCGCGTTGGAGGCACCATCAGGCGTCTTGCGTCCATGATGGTCGTTCGCAGCAGCTCCGTGTTTCCAACGTGGGAGGCGAAACGTCGCGGGAGCGAGGGTACGCTCAGTGACACGGCTATCCCGAAAGAACAGCTCTGAAAAGCAACCCACATCAGTGCAGCGCTTTAATGTAAAGTGGGTTTTTTGACACTTTCATAAAATCTCCAGCCATGAAAGGGCACCGGAAGGCGTCATGCCTCTCATTGTGGGGAATGTTTACGCGCCCGATAGTCCTTGTATTTTGTAGAGACTCGCGCCAAGATCATTATGATTAACACGTGTCCTATTACTGTTCGGGAAACGCTGGGTGTACGTGGCAGAAGCGGCGATGTAAAACGTGACCTTTCTTGTTTTCAGATAATAACTTAAATGACGGGACCGGTTCGTCTGCATTCCGTTTGTAAACACAGGTATGTTTGACACACTGTAACCCCCCTGGGCCTTATGACCGCGCGTCGCGTTCGCCTAATGCACCTGCGTGACACAAGCTCTGGCTGAAGAAATAGCAACGCGTGCTTGGAATTGTCTGAACGAGCTCACAGGAGCTTAAATGGATGCCTGAAGGTGGGCAGCGGCACAGCAAACTGCCCTCATCGAACACAATGTGACAACAGTACAAATTCACACGGAGCTCCCGCTGTATTCTTTCACTCGCCCAATCCGCCGCTGACAGTAAAAGTAGCAGACAGTATCATTTACACGCCACTGGGTTGTGGCTCCTAAAACAAATGGTGCAGGAGACAGACTGTGGCTGTCGCCTGAATTGTCGCGTGTTTAGTTGACTGAGTTGTGGCAGCAGAACACAATATTGCCCCAACTTGGGATCATGGATTCATTCTCAGTGTCAGCTTAATCCTGTACAGGGTCGTAGTGAGCCGGAGCCTACCCCGGCAGAGACAGGGCGCAAGGCAGGATGGGACGCAAGTCCATCGCAGGGCACCGGGGTCAATTTAGTCAGCAGGCGAATTAACCTAGACAACAATGTGTCTTTGGACTGTGGAAAAAAACTGGAGAACCCGGTGAAAACCCACGTGGACACGGGGAGAACATGCAAACTCCACACAGTAAGGCCGCACCCGAGGCGGGAGTCGGCATCGCTACTCACTGTGCCACCGTGCCGCACCCATAACTTTTATTTGCAAGGTCTACAACTGTAGTTGAGCGAATATCTTAAAAACAGATTGTGATGAGATAAAAAAAAATACTCAATGTTCTTTGTGTTCATCCATCTATCCCACACGGAACGTGACCTTTACGAAATCCAAAGTTATCTTGCCTGCCAGGCACAGGGGGGAAAAATACCTAATCGCACTTCGTTTTTCACTGGAGGTTTGTGGATTCCATGAAGATGGGCGCAGATTGATTTTGTAATAAATGTGATATTCTGCCGAACGATACATTATCAGTGTGTGTACACACACGATCCCTGTAGAGAACAGCGTGGTTGCATTATATTGACGTTTATGGCTGCTCTTCAGAGCTGTTATTTCGGGATAGCCGTGTCGAGCGATCTGCCTCTCTCCCTCGCGACGGGCGAAACGTCGCGAGGGAGAGAGGCAGATCGCTCATTGACACGGCTATCCCGAAAGAACATCTCTGAAGAGCAACCATCATGAATCGAGCCGTGAAAACCTACGTCAGTAAATCGACCTTGCTAATAAAAGACAAAAGATCGTGTCCTATGTAGAATGTCCACTGCTGCCTCAACAGGTGAAGAGCCCTACCCTGCCACGCTCATTCGAGCAGGAAGCCAGTGACTTTCATTTTTAATCCTCTCGTTGAGCTATCAATTAGTCAACACAATTAATAATAATACACTCAGTCGGTGAGTTGTTATCTAAGCTGGCAGAAACCATGGAGCTATGTAGCTATTTTTAACAGTTGTCCAGCGGGGTGGCGGTAAACAAGTTCCAAAATCTCAGGGCACCGGTGGCAATTTAGTCCGGACCATTAACCTAGGCAGCATCATGTCTTTGGACTGTGGAAGGAAACCGGAGTACCCATAAAACCCCACACAGACACGAGGAGAACATGCAAACTCCACACAGAAAGGCACCCGAGCCGGGATACGAACCCGGGGCCTTGTTACTGTGAGGCGGCAGCGCTAGTCACCAAGCCATGCCGCAGGGTGTCGCAGATGGTTACATAACGAGCGCCGGGTGGGAGGCGCGGAGCCGAGCTCAGAGTGCGTACGCTCCTTGAGATAATAACAATGATTTTACATTTCTAACGCGCACATATTCGTTCAATGTCGAAGGTTTTAAATCGAACAGAGAACGACTCGGACGTGCCAGGAAAGCGCAGAGAGGCGGAGGAGGCAGCCAGGCGGTTTGCCGGCGCCAACATATTGCCACACACTGCTTCCTATATATTATGATGTTATCGGCAAACTAATTAATGCAAGTTGCGGGAGGGAAACCGGAGAACCCGGTTGGAAACCCACGCAGAACAGGGGGAGAGAGGACACACAAACTCCAAACAGAAAGACGCCCAAGGCGGGTGGGGATCGAACCGCCTCGGAACATACCATTCTTTCTGTGAGTAGGCGCAGATGTCACCACTGCACACGCACCTTGCCGTGTGAGTGTGCGACTCGTGGTGGCTGCAGTGATCTGTCGTGGATGCAGGAGAGAGGAGGTTTCTTCCAGGCAGCCCAGACGGACGATCGTCGCCGAGCATTGCCGGGTGACCGGGTAACCGTGCAACCGGCGAACGCGACCTCCGATGAAAACAAATCCCTGAGAGTGACGAGACGTTCGCCGGGAGATGTTTCGTCAAAATAGTCGGCGACACGATGGGGCGCGCGGCCACAGCGTGCACGCAGCGACGCGACTATATATATACACACACGCATTCGAGACAAGGCCCTGTGTCCCGCGGGCTTCACGCAATTACACAGTCGTTACCGGATCGGGGGTGGCACTGCCAGGGCATCGCTTTGGGCGGCACGGTGCCTCGTGCGGTGGTTACTCCTGCCGCCTTCACCGACTGAGCAGGGTGTCTCCGCGCCTCCGAATCAACGGCTGCAACGCGCCCGGAGAAAATGCGCGCGTTACAAAAGTAGATTATTATTATTAATGAAGGCCGTTTGATTCCAATCTCGGGCGCCTTTCTGTGTGGAGTTTGTGTGTTCTCCCACCTGTTCTGCGTGGGTTTTTTTACTCCCACAATTACAAAATAAAACTGGTAATAAATTAATTGGCGGATAAATCATTATAATATATAGCACGCAGTGTCTGGAAAATGTTGGCGCCGGCTAACTGCGTGGCTGCCTTCCTCCTCCCCGCCTCTCTGCGGTTTCCTCGCAGAGAGGCGCGCTATAAATTGTAAATATTATTTATTATAGGCTACTGAAGATGCCTTGTAATGACCCGGGTTAAATTACATTTCTATCATTATTGTACCGTATTTTAATTGTCCCAAATTGATAACAACATCTCTCCTTAGGTACTCAGCAGGGGAGCCGAGCTTGTAAAACAGCCTTTGGATGAATGTTTCCCACCCACACCACCAAATCAACTGACCCGGCTATAAGTAAAGTCATCTCTGGTGTGGGCCAATCAGCTTCAAGGACAATGCATATATCAGCAAAACATTTTGTTTACATATTTTGCAACAAGCATGTGTGGTATTTAGAATACTTCACACTTGGTTAAGTTTGTACGTTTGTCGTATCGCAGGAATCCCGCTTGCACAGCTTGCAAGTGTAAAAGATAGGAGTCAGTAGTATTGCTAGAGAGGGTAAACCTTTTCTCTCTTTTTTAATCATATGTGCTTGGTCTGCGGACTAAATAGTACCCCGGTGCCCTGTGCTGGACTGGCGTCCAACCATGGGCATAGCCCTGCTTTGCGCCCCGTATCTTCCGGGTTAGGCTCCGGTTCACCGCAACCCTGTACAGGATTAAGCGGTTTCTGACAATAAATGAGTGAACGAATGACAACATCTGTGTACTGATCACAAGGTACCCGTGGATATGACACCGGACCTGTTTCGGGACAGCCACCGAGTTGTTCCCGTGTGCCCAGCGATGACACGTTGGGCGAGCGGGGTCCTAATGGCCGCTTGTTTTTCCCATCCCGGAGTCGGGAGGCGCGAATCCATTTCCCCGCGTGGCTTAACCCACACTTGTCAAATCAAATCAGGCGGCCGCTTTAGCATGCCAGGCACGGCCCACCCGAGGCCACACGTCTTGTGTTTCGTGAGTGAGACGCATCCAGCGTGGAAAAAGTAGAGAAAGTGTCGGCGCGGCGGCACCGCGGTGCGGCGGTCACAGTCGCTGCCTCGCAGGAAGACAACCCCGGGTTCGATTCCCGGCTCGGGTGCCGCCTCTCTGTGTGGCGTTTGTATGTTCTCTCCGTGTCTGCGTGGCTTTTCGCCGGTTTCCTCCCACGGCAAAAATAAACAGTTTGGCTGATAACATCTTAATATAGAGAGGACGTGGTGTCTGGCGAATGTTGGCGCCGGCTCATCGAGTGGCTGTCTTCCCCCTCCTCAGCCCTCTCCGTGGTTCCTGGCCCCTGAGGCGTTCACCTCTCTCTCTCTCTCTCTACGAGAGATCCTTCGTCTAAACGCGGTTGGCACCAGGAAGGGCATCCGGCAGTAACAGTCTGCTCCAATACCCCCACAACTTGGGGATGGTGGGGGGAGGCAAGCGGCCATTAAGACCGGCAACAACCGCATTGGAGGCCACGAATGTGGGAACGTGAAGGCGGTGCAATGCTGCTGCCTGCAGCGCTGTCATCGCAGTTGTGCGTCACCCTATCCCCCCAGCAGCGGCCGTGACCGGCGCGGCACGTTCGCCCACCGCCTCCATCTCGAGCGTGCAGTGGGCGGCGATCGATCGGAAACAACACGATGAAAGATGAGCTTAGTGTGCAGCCGTGAAGAGGGTTGGCTCTCTCTCTACATCCACAGGCGTGTGAGATAACAGTCTATACTCGCGCCTTGAGAATGGATTTCGGGACGCTATTTCGTGCCGCGAGAAGGGCACGGCACGTGAGAGATATTTCAAAGTCAATGAGAGGAGTCCCCGTGCCTGTGAGATGCCCTCGGTGGGTTAGCCACGAGTCTGCCGCCAGCCTCCCTGAGCCCCGCTGTTGATTGCGTGGAGGGTTGAGGGGATTTTATCGAGGGATTGCCTCTGGAATTTGTGGCGGGTTTGTGGATGATGATGATGATGACGACTGAGAGGTGTCTGTGTGGGTGGGGAGTGTGAATGCACACGCGTGAACAGAATACATAAATATAACGGTTTTATATTCAGTCTCTCCTCGACTAGGTTACGTTCCGATGGCCCAGTCGCAAGTCGATTTGGTCGTACGTCAAAAATACCATTATAGCAGTTTCTAAACTAACCACAACCAGCTGCTAGACACCCCAACACAGACTGAGACCCAAACAATAACAAATATGGCCGCCTTGCAGCAGCGCGGCCAGACGATGTTATCGTACTGCAACCGGAGCGATCGTCATTGGACTTTACGACCAACCGTCGGTACTCGAAAATAATATAACTGGGTTACTGCAACGGCCGTCGTAAGTCCGGGTGGTCGTAAGCGGCATATGTCGTAAGTCGAGGAGCGACTGTACATGTGCTACATTATTAAATACTAAACTTTCACGTTTCTCCACATGACAAACACCGCTGACTTGCTAGAAAGTAAAGCTCACTGTATATCTCTCGGAGGGATTATCGATTGACTTGATTCCCAACCCTAGCATTGAATCTGAATCTCAGTGTAATGCCCACACTTCACACGCTCACGTCGATGAAGTATCTGTATTCATTCATTCATTGTCAGAAACCGCTTAATCCTGTACAGGGTTGCGGTGAGCCGGAGCCTATCCCGCTAGACACAGGGCGTAAGGCAGGGCTATACCCATAATGGGAAAACAGTCCATCACAGGCTACCGGGTGCAATTTAGTCAGCAGGCCAATTGACCGAGGCAGCAGCAGCATCTCTTTGGACGGTGGCAGGAAACCGGAGTACCTGACAAAAACTAACGCTGACACTGGGAGAACATTCAAACGCCACACAGAAAGGGACCCAAGCCGGGAATGGAACCCCGGGGCTTCTTCCTGTGAGGCGGCAGCGCCACCCACTCCGGCACCACCTATTTATGAAAAACAAATACTGCGTCTGCTTTCGCAGTTGTTCCGAATCGCTGGTGATCTTATCAGCGTGTGCCTCGTGGTCCATATGTCCCCGATTCAATTGACCCATATGACATTTGTTGTCTTTGCTCATTCATTTCTATTTGTAATAACACTTCCTTAATTATTTCAGATGAAGAAAGTTTCTACACGTCATTTTTACATTTCTTACATTACAGAACCATTAGTATGCGGATTTGTTAAGTTTAGAAGTATTCAATTGGGGGTCACAAGACATCTGGACCGCCGTGTGTAACCTCGAGGTGCGACCAGGCACGAACGCAGGAGCAAAGCTTCCTTTCTCGTCGATTCAGCTGTCAAACAAAACAATGCAGTGCGTTTTCAATAAAAACGTATTCAGCATTATCAACCATACTTGTTGACGCTGTAGGGCTGAGAGATGTGACGTAAATGTATTATTATTACAACGCTTGGTTGTTTTTTCTTTAGAATTCACGTGTTTGTTTCTTTCTTTCAATAACAGCTCGCAGAGTATCGTGTTACATGTACTTATTATCAGAGGCAGCAGCGTGTCTGGCGCCGTTCTCCTCATTATAAGCTTTGAATGTGAACAAGACGAACGCATTTTCAGTGTCATATTTGTCAATGTGTCAATTAACCATAGTGTATGTACGCAGCCATGCATCGTTATGAAAATAAATGACATTGTCAATACCGGCATATTACATATTTTTGGAATAAAGTTTACTGTCACATATATTAATTGACCTAAAATAAATAACACTTCCTACGTACACGTTGAAGCCAGCAAGTATGCGCTTATTGTTATAGTATATCTACTAGAGTAATATACACCGCAGGGCCATATAAGTGTTAATCATTATTTACATACTACAAGACTGGCCATGGTTAACAGTTTAATTTTGTTAATTAATTCGTCATCAGTTCCCGCTTCATCGGGATCAGGGTCGCGGGGCAGCGGAGCCTATCCCGACAGACACAGGGCGTACGCAAGACAGGGCTATGCACAGGATAGGACGCCAGTCCATTGCAGGGCACCGGGGGCAACTTAGTCAGGCAAATACATCCTAGGCAGTAGAAACGTGTCTTCGAACTGTAAGATGAAACCGGAGTACCCGGCGAAACCCACACGGGTGGCACGAGGAAAACACGCAAACTCCACACAGAAAGGCACCCGAGTCGGAAATCGAACCCGGGGGCTTTTTGCTGTGAGGCGGCAGCGCTACCCGCTCTACAACTGTGCCACCCTATGGTATACAGTCTCTCCGCAACTTACGACCACCCGGACTTACGACGGCCATCTTAGTAACCTTATTTTATCATTTTAGAGTCCCGACGGTTGGTCATAAATTCTGCAGTACGATAATATCGGCTGCCGCAAGCCAGCCATATTTGTTATTGCTTGGGTCTCAGTCTGTTTGGGTGTCTAGCAGCCAGTTGTGTTTTGTTAACAAACTGTTATAAGTGTATTTTCGACTTACGATCAAATCGACTTACGTACGACTGGGTCATCGGCACGTAACCCCTTCGTAGGTCGAGGTGAGACTGTATATTAACTCGTAAAAAATTTGTATGCAAAGCAACGGTTAAAAAATGAAACATTGCTCCACTTCCAAAAACGAACGCCTCCCCGCTGGGAGTCGTCCATCAACGAACCCAAAAATCGCAGCCGCTGCAAAAATGTGACACAGCGCGCAGCCACCGCAATAGGCAATAAAAGGTAATTGCATTGTATTGAACCTGGCACATTGTTAATTCACGGTGTCTCTTACATTGTACGATACATTAACCTCCTACCGGTGCGTTGGGCCGTCATTATTTAAATGGATGTTTAAAAATATGTATTTATATTCGGTCCACTTCACGTTCAATTAATCCCGTGCATCGGTGTTCGTGATAGATCGAGGAGCTCTTCCCAACTCTGCCAATGCCTCCTCATCCCCCATTACCTCTGTGCGGCGAGCAGTGCTGTACAGTGGAGATGTACATGTGGTGGGGTAAAGTGTGGGTACAGTAGAGTAAATGTGGAATCACACACAGCCCATTCATTCATGGACCCCAGAAATCTATATATAATTGAGCACGTGTACTGATGTAGGTTTTAACAGCTCGATGTGTGATGATAATTTATTTCCAAAGCTGTTCTTTCTGGATAGCTGAGACTGTCTCAGAACGCCTGAAGATGTCTCCAGCGTGGGAGGCGAAATGTTGCGAAGTTGAAAGGGGAAGTGTACGACACGGCTATCCCGAAAGAACAGCTTTGCAAAGCAACCACCATCGCTCCTAACATATTTTCCTCATGTATTTCCGTTTTTAACAACAACCCTTATTAATATCAGACGTCTGATACGAGTCCATACACTATTGCAGAACGTCTCGTAGTGAGTAAGTGGCGTATGAGCTCGAGAAAGCTCACAAACCGGAGAGAAAAAGACCATGAAATGGGGGGGGGGGGGGTCACAGGACATCTGGACCACCCTGTACAGTGGTTAACACTGTGACCCATAGCTCGGGTTGCATGGCCTAAATCACACTAGCGTGGCTTGTGGCGACCAGGTTAAGCATTTATGAAGGAGCAGGGTCAACGACGTTGCTTTGTGGGACACGGTTCAGAATTCGCTCCGTGGAGTGCCCCCGCTCTGCTTTACATGATTAAACCCGACGCTTAAAACGCACGCCACCCACGGGCTGCGCGTCCTTCATTATGTCTTCATTAAATAGTCACACGGAGTCCACGTCTCCTGGCGAATTCACACGTTTGAAAATCAACAAGGGCTGAGGGAAGTCGAGGTGTGCGTGTGTGTGTGTGCGTGAGTGTGGCGTGCGCCCTTTCGTGAATCGGCGTTTAAAATAATAGCGCTCAAGTAATTGATTCCCAGCGACAGCAGCCAGTCTTGAATGCTGCCGCTTCAAACGTGGTATTTTGACCCGTCGCCATCATGAATGATTTATTAGCGGCGGTAAATGTCTTTCTTCATCTTTAGGTCACGGCATCCTTCCTCAAAGCCGGCGTCTGCCTCTCTGACTGCTCTCAAATGGATGTTGGCTCAGAACGGATTTCGTCGCTGGATCAGGGGCCAAAGGGGACATTTGCACTTCAGGGTCCGGAACTACGGACGTGCCCCACCGTGGATAAAATATATACTTGGATTTTGTTGTTGTTGTTAACAAAAGGAGCACTCTGTATTCGTGTTATCATGTTGATATGAGCAGTAATACTTAACTGTCAGTGGTAATGTTCGCTAACGCCACGCACAGTCAACAGTTCTGCACCAAATGGCACATCTGACCACTAAAACATCGCTACAACCCGTCAGACATGAACTTAACCCAACACCCTTAGACATAACATTAATCCCACATTCCTAGACATATACTTAATTATACACGTTTAAAATAAACTTAATCCCACATTCGTAAACATAAGCGTAACCATACACGCGCGCACATAAACTGAACCCGACACACGTAGACATAATTGTGACCCCACACCCTTAGACATGAACTTAATCCCGCATCCTTTGACATAAACGTAAGCCAGAGACGTAAACGTAACCCTTAGACAAAACCCAATCCGTCCACGTGTAAGGGTCGTGCAGAGACACGCCGAGGTTACGCGGGGACACGGCGCCTCACCCCGGCTCGAGAGAGGAGCAGGAGGAGGCGGCAACCAAGCCGTGGAAGATGAGACCTCAAGGGGGGGTATTTGGTAGAAAAATAATGATAAGGAGGGCCTGAGAGGATCTTGTGGCGAGAGACAGCTCTAAGTGGCGACTTGCGCGTTTTCGCAGCACTGGGAAAGCCTCCTGTGGGTGCAGGTGTGCGCCACTGTGCCGTGCTGAACATTTGAGAAAAATCCCTAGCGGGGGATTTTGTTTGTGTGGACTCCCTTTCACACCCGTAGGGATTAACTAGCCCCTTAAGGCATCCACGTGGATACACCAGAGCGATTGTTCGCACGTACAGTACAGCATATATGTATTCCTATAGGCTAATCGGTTAATTAGCCTGCTGACGAAATTTCCTCCAATGCCCTGCGATGGACTGGCGTCCAATCCTGGGTATAGCCCTGCCTTGCGCCCTGTGTCTGCTGGGATAGGCTCCGGCTCACAGCGAGCCTCTACAGGACGAATCGGGTGCTTCTTCTTTCTTCTTTGCGATTCTTCGAAGCACGATGGTCAGCTTCTGGACATCGTTGTCTTTCAGCTGATAATGAATGAATGAATCTACCTGTGGAACAGGAGATTATGATCAGAGTGTTGTCAAACAGCATAGCTGGACGGTGATAACCCTCGCTGCTGAGTCAAGATTCCAGAAAACCAGAATACCCTGAAGTACACGTGCGGGTATAATCGCCTGCTTGAGACTCGCTCTCAAGAGCCGTTCTTTCGGGATAGCTGCATCGAGCGTTCCTCCGCTCTCCTTCGTGACGATGCCTCCCACGTTGGGGCGTCGTCAGGTTATCCCAAAAGAGCAGCTCTTGAGAGCAATTCGTAGACCTGGAATGCAAAATATATTATCAAAGCGTTTTCTTTGCATGTGTTTACCACACGCATATGCAGTTGTTGCTAACTTGATACCATCTCTACACATGTTAAAGGTGTTTTGTATTATTGCCAAAAAGGTTAAAACCTGTCATGTCATCATCATTATACTGGCAAAAGGCTCCCCATAGTTACAATTTGGGCAGCATGGTGGCGCAGCGAGTAGCCCTGCTGCCTAACAAGGAGAAGACCTGGGTTCGATTCCCTGCTCCGGTGCCTCTCTGTGTGGAATTTGCATGTTCTCCCCGTGTCCACGTGGGTTTCCCCTGGGCACTCCGGTTTCCTTCCACAGTTCAAAGACACGCTGCCGCCCAGGTTAATCATCGTTACCCTGAAATGTTGTAACTTGCTTACCCCTGCCAGCTGAACAACTGTTAAAACGGGGCTGCATATCTCAACGCTTCCTTCCAGCTTAAATACAAACTGGCTGACTGCGCCAGACTTGACAAACGATTCTAAATTACTCCCGCCCCACCAATGTGTTGCAAGCACCCGTTGTAAATGTGTGTGGTTTTTTTTCTCCCTGTACCACATTAAACACCGCCGAAGCTTTGGCATTGAGAAATCCTCGTCTAAATTTAGTTGCAGGCACGCTGGAGTGTTGTCCGGCGTTTGCTGCAACCATTCGTTGATGTCTCTGGGGAGTCTTCTCATGCCAGAGGCTTCCCGCAACCACTTAGCCGTGGAGCATCTCGACAACGGCGCGCGCACATCAAAACACATTTCAAAGAGCCGCGCCTCGCTCGCTACCAACGCGTGCTCTTCTCATGGATTGGAGAAACATACACGGGGCGGCACGACGTGGCGTAGCGGTGAGTGGCGCTGCCGCCTCACAGCAAGAAGGGCCCCCGGGTTCGAATCCCGGCTCGGGGGCCGCCTTTCTGTGTGGAGTTTGCGTGTTCTCCCCGCACCCCCACCCCGTGTCCGCGTGGGTTTTATGCCGGGCACTCCGGTTTGCTCCCACAGTCCAAAGACATGCTAATGCATACGTTAATTGGCCTGCGGACTAAATTGCCCCCGGTGCCGTGTGATGGACTGGCATCTCATCCAGGGTATAGTCCCGCCTTGAGCCTTGTGTCTGCCGGGATAGGCTCCAAAAGACACCAAACGGACACCTTTTTGCAAAGGGTCCACAAGCATGTGTGGCTTTTTGAAAACCGAACCCTTTGCAAAAAGGTATCCGTTTGGTATTTTTTGGGATCTTGACCCTTGTCTCATTGCCACAGAAGTTAAAACCTTGTATATAATTTTTACACTATCTGTACACTGGCAAAAGGTGCTCACAGTCAGACGAGATCAGTTGACGGATGGGCGACCATCAAGTGCCGTTGTTTGCTCGTTTAGAGGTCAGGCCCTCTTCTCTGGGACCAGAACTAAAGCGGTTTCCAATGTCCAAGTGGCTGTTCTGGATTGCGCGGTGCCTCCAGAGGCATCGCTACGATGATGAAATGTTTAATCTATGAGCTCGCCACTCCGGGAAGCGATTAATGAATATCCAGCAACTGTGATCCATAGGATGCTGGGATGTTAATCTCGGATAAAATCCCATTAAATGTCAATGTGGATCTTCGGTCTCGTCGAAATCCCCTTACCTGAATGATTCTGTGACATTAAGCAACGCCTGCTGTGCGGGCTGCATGTCTGGAAAACTAGGCAATGCGATGAATGTTAGCGGCATAACTGACCTTAAAATAGGACAAATTCCTCCGCAAGGACACTGGGAATGTTTTAATCAATGTTAAAGGTGCACGGAGGTGGTGGAACTACGGTTTAATGTGTACAGCCTGTTACATTTATTATCCGATTTTAAAAAAAATCCATTGGCGTGATAGGATTACAAATAAAAGTTAAAATAAATGCTGTTAATGTTATCGTAGATTATGTTTCACAACTTCGTGCACGGTGATGTCAGGAACACAATAGTGCGATGGTACGATAGCATCGAATTATTACAGCGCAGCACTTAACACCTCGCATTTGTAAATATCACCAGCAAGAATGTTTTTTATTTTAGCATCAAATTATCCAGTGCTGGGTGTTTACCATCATCTGTTCATAGACATGCTGCTGCATAGGTTAATTGGGCTGCAGACTAAACTGCCCCCGGAGCCCTGTGATGGACTGGCGTCCTATCCTAGGTATAGCCCTGTACAGGATTAAGCGGTTTCTGACAATGGATGGATGGCTGGCAGCAACATGAGACGTGGACAGGTGGATGCCATAGCAACACATAGAAGAGCCAGGCGTGTGCGTGCGTGTGTGTGCTACACGCCGCATTTACTCCCAAACGGGGAAACCGTTATTTCGGGCACCGTGGCAGAGATGATAATAATGACAATATTCTACACTTCTTGGGCGCATTCCACCCGAGGGTCACAAGGCACCGCGCGAGGCCAAAACCATCAACAGAGGAGCAGCACACGGGCTGATCAACAACACACACGGTCTAACACCCCCTGTGAGGAATCAGATAAAGTAAAATCAAAACAAATCCAAACTAAAAACCCCAACTACGAACGTGCGTACCCTCTTTTGTGGCCACGCGGTCTCGAGGAGAGATTTGAGCCGCGCCGACCGGCGCTCGTGACGCGGGTCCCGATGAGAGCCGGCTCAGGGGGCCGCGCATCAATTATTGGTGACTCTCTCTCTCTCTGCGCTGGTGCCGGGAGGAGGCGAGCCGGACCATCGACTGACGGACGGACGGAGCGGAGGGATTCGCTTGACATTTGCGCCGCCTCCGCCGCGGCCGCCGGTGTCTGCCGTGAAGCGACCGGGAGCCGGTTGCCGAGACGCGCGCTGAGATTGCCTGGCACCGTAAAAAACACCGCATTTACATTTTTACTGTTCCTCCGAGGAGCGGCTGTCGATGGTGCATGAGGCGGAATATACGCGCGTGCTGTGCGTGGGTGTGTGTGGGTGGGAAACGGTGGTGTGGTGGTTAGCGCGCCCCGCAACGAACCCCGCGTAACCGAGTTCGATTCCCGCTCGCGGACACCGACACCGGTGGCGATTTTCTGAACAGGTGCTGCCTCGCCCCCCCCCCCACGCCCTGCCCCCCTCGGTCGACTCATCCTGAAATGAGTGCCCGGTGCGATGTGTGAAAATATTGCCACTAGAGAGACAAAGGCGGCCGGGCATGGTGCATCCCCTTGTGTGCAGTGCTGGCCTTTAAAGTTGCTCGCTAACAGTACTTGACCCTCCAGTCTGTTAAGGCTATACGGGGGATCTTTGTGTAATGAAAACGCGTGTTCCGTCTTTACTGCCTTGGCGAGGGAGCCGCTCGTCGGAGTGAGGGTGCCCAGCACGGGAATGTGTCGGCGAATGCCAGCGAGCGATGGCGACAGTCGTCAGCGCAGTGTGGCGTCAACCTGGCCCTCCCCTGAGTTCAATACCGAGAAATGGCTAACGGCCCTGGCGATCAATGTCTGAACTGTCCTCGGGCGAAGTTGCGAGGACTATGTCACAAACGTACGCGGCGAGCATCATTCATTCATTCATTTTCAGAAACCGCTTAATCCTATACAGGGTCGCGGTGAGCCGGAGCCTATCCCGGCAGACACAGGGCGCAAGGCAGGGGAACACCGAGGATGGGACGCCAGTCCATCGCAGGGCGCCTGGGGAAATTTTAGTCAGTACGCCAATTAACCTGGCAGCATGTCTTTGGACGGTGGGAGGAAACCGGAGTGCCCGGCGAAAACCCACGCGGACACAGGGAGAACATGCAAACTCCACACAGAAAGGCACCCCGAGCCGAGATTCGAACCCGGGACCTTCTTGCTATGAGGCGGAAGCGCTACCCACTACGCCACCGTGCCGCCCCGCGGCGAGCATCGATTAGTCAATTCACGCCGCTCGGTGACTCGATGAAGTGACACACATTTCGAGCGATGAGTCTTGGTTTTCCATCGTGGCTGTCGGGTTGCTGTGACCTGTTTACGCGCCAAACACGTGCGATTTGAAAATAACCGATTGTCAATTTGTGGCTCGGTGATTTGATAAATTGTCACAATTCAAGATCCAATTCTTGTGGTGCAATTCGAGTGACTATAAGGTTCTATTGTGGCTCTTGGGTTGGTGTGACCTATTTACACACACAACATACGGGATTTGGAAACAACCGATGATCACACAATTTGCGGGCACATCTTGTGACCATAAGAATCTGCGTGGGTTTTAAATTACAACTCATTACAAGCCTAAAATTTACATAACTTAATAGCTTGCATTTTAGGACCTCAAACACAATTATTACACAAACCAGCCTGATATTAACTCGGAAGAATTGTAATATATTTCTTAATTCTTGAGTATCTCTTGTGTGTGTGAAGTTACAGCGATTGCTAATTCCGCTGCTATAATCCTGACGATGCAGTTTGGATTTGGATTGTTTTAGGAAGCGTGAAATTAAATTTTCCTGAAACCACAGCGATATTATTGCTCTGATGAGCGGCGCTCGGAATAAACCACCTCGGGAACAAACTGTTGAAAGACACTTCTTGGCAATACACACGATCGCCTGACGATGCCTCCGACGTGGGAGGCGAAACGTCGCGAAGGAGAGACACGGAACGCTAGCGACACGGCCATCGCTCGTGAACGGCTACGGAGAGCGATTCTCATCACACATCGAGCCGTGAAAATCTACACGACTACGGAGAAACGGTTCTCGCCAGATCCTCTGTTCCTGATGAAGCTGATTGCAACTATCAGCGAAACGTCGTACCTTCATTGTAAATGCTGTGGATTCGCTCTCCAACATACCGGTGTACCAGTGTGCTGAAGTATTAAAGAATTGGCACGTTTTGTTCAAGTGACAACCCCTTACTAATTGGCTGTGTCCAGTGGATGGCGGGTTTACGACACTTGTTTTTACGTGGCTATACTCTGAACAAATGGTTGCAAATATAATTTTAAGAGACCTACACTGTGATCGTGTATTCTCGTATCGCGCTTCGAGGTTTGTCAGCCAAATGCGGGGCCGTGTTTTCAATTGACGCCAAACATTACGGTGGTGCGCAAATAAACTAAATGCATGACCTGTGTAACAAGGTGAGGGCCCGTTGAGAGCAGCTGCCTACAGTGAGGGCCCGTTGAGAGCACCACCGCGGTTTATAACGCATCGAAATGCAAACACAAAGTGGAACGCGTGTCATTGGGGACGAGCAGGTGTGTGCAATTGTTGTGTGTGTATACTCGCTAGCAACCCTTGACCTCGCACTGTTAAGCATATACGAGGGATCTGTGTCTTTTACGCATTTTCGAACCCGGCGACCCAAGTTCGATCCGCGCTCACAGCTACCAACACAAATTACGATTATCTCAACTGCTCATGGGCCTCTGCTAAGTCAACTCAGCCTCAAATGAGGACCTGGTGCGGTTGGGCGTGGTGCTGGCCACCCACCTTTACGACACTTCTTTTTTTACGCGACCTAACCCATGAAAGTGATAACTTTGGTCAAGAAAGCCTTCACGTTAAACTTACTTAGTTATTTCCCACGGCTGGACATTCCCTTGCCTTGGCAGGTGTCGCTTAAACGAATAAGCCGTCATTCCGAGTGAGACGGCACGATTGGCTACCGCACCACCGCTCGCGTTATAAGTGGCTTGGAAAATGTAAAGTGTCAGAAAAATGAATAAATGTTTTATTTATAATGTGAATTAATAAAAAAAAACACGCGACTAAATCGCGTCCAGAAGGACTTAGCAGGGGACACAGTCGCTCACACTCAACACAGTCACTCACACTGAATCGTTTCCAGTCCGCAGGTCACGGGCCTCTCTCTCTCCCGTCTCACTGGGGGATTGCGTTCACGCCAGGCCGCAGGTGACGACAGAATCCACTCCGGGGGTTTTTTGCGGTGATTACAAATCCGAGGGTGGATTGTGCCTCCTCACAGCTGGAGCTGCTGTCGCTATTGAGGCGATGCGACGACACGGGTGAAGCATCGAGAAGCGCATCGCCTCCAGCTGACTCGTTAGCGATCGAGCACGCGGAGCCAACGGGCACGCTCAGCGCGATGTCGTGTCGTCGCGGTCCACAGACGCCCCGTCAGGAGACAGTTTCTGAAATAACTCCTCGTATATTAATAATCATCATTGTTTTTGTCGGTTCGTTCGTACGTTTGTTTGTATCGCGGGCGAATCCCGCTTCCGGAGCTTGCAAGCTCACGGTGTATATTCTGCTGTAACAATAAACATCTAACATCCATCTCTCTCTATCACAATCGGGACCCATTATCTCACAAGTGACCATTGGCCCCCAGGAAAGTATTGTTAGAAAAGTATAGATAGTTAGATGTTTATTATTACGAGCAGAAAAAATACCCGGTCACGCGGTTAGCCGTTGGCAACTCGCCAGACACTCTGTCATATGTATTGTGATGGTATCGGCCGATTCATTAATGAATGTTTTTTTAGTTGTGGGAGGAAACCGGAGAATCTGTAGGAAACCCACGCAGAACAGGGGGAGAACACACAAACGCCACACAGAGAGGCAGAAATCGAACCGCCTCGGGCAGGATCTTCATTCTGTGAGGCGCGGATGTTACCATTGAAGAATTCGAACCTGGTACTCTCAGTTCGGACATGCATATACAAACACTTGCTCCATTATATATAGATCAAGAGGTATTCCCAAGAAGCCCCTGTAGCCTGTAAAGCTAAAGTAGGTCGTATATCTCGTATTTCCTACTCTAAAGTATTTCAATGCGGGAGCCCTAGTCATTGCACTTCCATGAAATTGCTGCCGATTACCTGGTTGGAATAACACATCGCAAACATCCTGAAAACCAGTCTTGCAACCTGCCGAGACTTCCTTCGGTAAACAAGCGTAATAATAAAACACAGTAATGAAAATGTGTAAATAATGTAAGCGATAATACCCGCGGAAATTCACAACGCCACACTTAGTCATGCCCGCCGCACAGCGGTCTTCACGATAGTTACGACGCACACACATGCAGAGGCATTTATTAGTTCCCATTAGTGGCCAACATTATCGTTCTTTAATGAAGTGCAACATTAAAACCGCACGCTATTTCATCAATTCTTTAAGGGTTTTCCGGCAACAATAATAAACAAATACTGACGTCAATGCAGGTCACAACGTACAGCGAGAGCGAGAGGAGCGAACGTGTGAAACACTCAGCATTTCGATCCCTCGCTCGCTCCGTCACTATCCATCCGTCCAATCATTGTCAGAAACCGCTAAATCCTGTACAGGGTCACGGTGAGCCGGAGGCTATCCCGGCAGACACAGGGTGCAAGGTAGGGCTATACCCAGGATGGGACGCCAGGTCATCACAGGACAATGGGGGCAATTAACCTATGCAGCAGCATGTCTTTGGACTGTGGGATGAAACCGGAGTGCCCTTCTTGCTGTGAGGCGGCAGCGCTACTCACTGCGCCACCGTGTCGCTCGCTCCACTACTATTGAATGGTAATGATAACGACACGATTTATACAATTCCACGCCTGGTCATGGACGAGATATAGATTGATAGATAGATGTTTATTGTGACGGCAGAAAATAGCCAGTGAGCTTTCAATCCCTGGATGTAGGTCTCAACGCCTGAAGATGCCTCTAACGTGGGAGGCGAAACATCAGAGACAGAGAGTGCGCTCGACACGGCTATCCCGAAAGAACAGCTTTGAAAACCAACCATTGGACAACGAACGCTCGAACAAAAACGGGACAGGTGGCAACCCAGAGCCAGCGTGCGCATACAAATACGGACTCGGATCACCTCGTCCCGTCACAGCCCCCGCCCCCGGGTCCATCCTGAAAAAGCTCCCCCAGCGAGACCCCTTCCTCCCCCCATGTCTCAAGAGTTGACGGTCGACCCGATACAACCCAGACCCCCTGGCCTCCTCTCCCACCTCCTCCATCACCCGGGAGGGTCAACGGCACAGAGGGGTTGGCCGCTAGGGTCAGGGGAGGTCAAATGAGCCGCACGCCCGAAGCAAGCCGCGTCTGGCGGCTGACGGAAGAATTGAGAGTGCTGGCATACAAGGAGAAGGGCATTTAGGCAAATCCTAGAAAAACGGAGAGAATCGTGAGTAATCATTGATTTCAGGGTTACGTGGCCTAACCCAAAAATCAATTATGAATCGTAAATATTGGCTGCAAAAAGCGACGTGTCAGGGGTGACTAATGTTGTCACAGAGCCGCGGCTCGTGGGCGTGACGCCGGCTCCGTAGCGACTCACGACACGGGTCACGACGTCCACACGAACCACGGGTCACGAACCACGGGTCACGACGTCCACACGAACCATACGAAGGAATAAAACACGTGTGAAAATAAATGAGCATATGTATAATGTTGTGAGTGGCATGGTGGCGCTGCCGCCTCACAGCAAGAAGGCCCCGGGTTCCAATCTTGGCTCGGGTGCCTTTCTGTGTGGAGTTTGCGTGTTCTCCTCTGTGTCCGCGTGGGATTTCGCCGGGCACGCCGGTTTCCTCCTGCAATCTAAATTTCCCCCGGTGCCCTGTGATGACCTGGCGTCCCATCCTGGGTATAGCCCTGCCTTGGGCCCTGTGTCTACCGGGATAGGCTCTGACTCACCGCCACCCTCTACAGGATTAAGTGGTTTCTGACAATGAATGAATTAAAATAATGTTGTTCACACTGTATTGTACAGTCTGCTTACATAAAAAAGAGAAAGCGCCTCTCGTACAGCCTTCTTTTTCTTCTTTGCGATTCTTCGAAGCAGCACGATGGTCAGCCTCTGGACATCGTTGTCTTTCAGCTCCTCGGCCTCGAAGTGTTTGGTAGAATTCGCAGGCAATACCAAGTATTACCTGACAGGGATCGCGACGTGAACGCTTCTACCTTGATCCCCCTCGTATAGTCTTAACAATAAATACAATTTCAATACAATTTATACATTTAATTCATTATTGTTATTACCAGAAGAGATTATTTACATGTCAGCCGATAGATTTTACTTCATTAATTCGCAAATAAACATGCCACCACTTCAAGCATCATCACTCCTCAAAATATGCGAATCGTGCAAACTTGAATGGGCACCCGGTGCCGTCGTTTAATCAAAGGTGGCTGAGAAGACACCGTAAACATGTCCGAACTTATTTATTTATGTTTAATTGTTGAATTATTATTACTATTATTAATGAAACACTCTGTGCTCCGACCTTGCGAGCTCCCATCTACACACAACGGTGCCGCACGGTGTCAGTGATGTCTTAACAACAAGACCTCCCTTCGCGCAGCTCTTGGTTGAACCTCCACGTAATTAATGTCGGTTTTCACGGCTAGATTCATGATGGTTGCTCTTCAGAGCTGTTCTTTCGGGATAGCCGTGTCACTGAGCGATCTCCCTCTCTCTCTCTCGCGATGTTTTGCCTGCTACGCGGGAGGCACCTTCAGGCGTGAAAGGTAAAATGTCGCGAAGGAGAGAGGGGGAGCGCTCGACACGGCTGTCCCGAAAGAACAGCTTTGGAGAGCGATTCTAATCACACATCGAGGCGTGAAAACCTAGATCAGTAAAATATAGGGCTTGGTAATGCAATTGCCCGTGATCCAGAGCATAAATTGGTGGCACCTCCGGTAGCAACACTTGAGCAGTACACATTTATTTACACGACGGATGCCAGCGCTTATTTGACATGCCCATTGTTGACTAATGGGTGCCAATTATCTAGGAAGGAAACCAGAGAACCTGGAGGAAACCCACGTACAACAGCGGGAGAACAAACTCCACGCAGAAAGGTGCCCGGGGTGGGAATAGAACTGCCTCGGACAGGACGCTGTTTGGGTACACAGGTCTCATAATAACAACAATCAATTATATTATAATATATCATTATTGTCACGCCGCGACCCTCACCAGGACAAGCGGTTTAGAAAATGGATGAATGGAATCATTATCACGTCGGCAGTATTTTGTCGCCGCTTTATTGCCGAGCTGAGCGAATAATACTCCGCGTGCCGTCCCCAAATCCAGCAGACATCCTGACGGAATCAAAGAGCATAACGAGATGAAGGAAAATCAGCCCGACCGTTCAAAATAAAGAAAAAGGCAAAAGGAAAAAAACAGACTTTGCTTTAAAATTTTGAACAAATGGTGTCGAAATTCATAAATAAAATGAATAAGAAAGGCATATTTCATGGTGCACGGGACACACTTCAAATGCGTATCACGGGGCTGCTCAGAGAGTTTGAACGTGACTGCAGAGCGTTCCAGATATCTCGTGACCCCCATTACAATCACTAATGGACGTGTAACGTAAACAACATAAACGGTGAATCTAGAGAAAACCCACACGGAACAGCGGGGAGAACACACAAACTCCACGCAGACAAGCACCCGAGGCGAAATCGAACCTCCTCGGGCAGGACTTTCTCTCTAGCGAGGCGCGGATATTACCGCTGCGCCACCCTGCCGTGCACCTTCGCTTCGGGGTCCGTGTATTTTTTGGAGCTTGTGGTCTCCGCACACGTTTTGCCACCGCTCACCTATATTTGTGCGCTTGCAAATCTGCGGACAAACATTTGCCCGAGCCTCGTCGGGGATTATGCTCGGATTCATATCACCTGCCGCTCTCGCCTACAGCCGGGTCTGGCGAGGATGAGAGAGGCAATCAGTAAACAACAGGGTGGAAAGCAGAGGAGGTCTTTTAACACGGAACACACAGATTAAGCTCTCGAGAAGAGATTGAAAATGGAGAAGTGATCGAAACGTTTAAGAATAAACGTAGACCCGGGGAAACGCAGCGGAAATGCGCGCACGGTACGCGATTGACAAATGACGCGTCCACGTGTATTTTCGGCAGGTACTCCGGTTTCCTCCCACAGTCCAAAGACACGCTGCTGCCTAAGTTAATCGGCCTGCTGGCTAAATTTCCCCCAGTGCCCTGCGACGGACTGGCATCACGTCGCGATCCCTGTCAGGTAATACTTGGTATTGCCTGCGAATTCTACCGAACACTTCGAGGCCGAGCTGAAAGACAACGATGTCCAGAAGCTGACCATCGTGCTTCGAAGAATCGCAAAAAAGAAGAAGATCCCATCACTGGCAAAAACCCTGCCTTGCGCCCTGTGTCTGCCGGGATAGGCTTAAGCGAGAATTGAATGAACGAATGAAAAACGTCTCGCTGGGATTGTTCCGGTTGGCCGATGCTTGAATATCCGTACACCGGGCTGTAGATAAAATACACAAATAGGATGCTCAGGTTGTGGCAGGTAATTACATAACCTGCCAGAAACAATGAATAGGACAGGTGGAAACACTTCATTTATATGGAGCTAGATGGAGACATCCCGGGCGGGCAGGCCGGACCGCAGGAAAATGAATAAAAAAGGATGAATTAACTGTTTTATTGCAAATCACATGAGGGCGCGTGAGGATATATATATTATGCATCGCTCACCAGACACGCTTGGTTATGCGAGCCGTGGGACTCGCGGTGGAGAAATAATAATAATAATAATGAAGGAGGGTTCAACAGACCAATGGAGACAAAATGAAAAACGCCTCTGACAGTCAAATTCAATCGAGGTTTTGTGTTGTTTGGTGAAATGACCAAGAGCCGCCGTGTAGCCATGCGGAGTTACAGGCTGCTGGGGTGAGTGATGTTAGTGAGCACCTAGTAATGATAATAATGGATACGATTTATACCGCGCACATATTCTTTTGAGTCTGAAGGTATTCACTCGACTCAGAGACGTGAGGAAACTGCAGAGAGGCGGGGGGAAGGAGGCCATGCTGTTAACCGGCGCCTACCACACACTGGCACCTGTATATTATTATGGTATCAGCCAATTAATTAATGAGAGTTTTTTTTGTTGTGGAAGAAAACGGGAGAACCCGGAGGAAATCCAAGCAGAACAGGGGGAGAACACACAAACGCCACACAGAAAGGCGCCCGAGGTGGGAATCGAACCGACCTTCTTTCTGCGAGGTGCAGATGTTACCACTGCAGAGCCACCCTGAGGGCTGGAATGACACTGAGAGGGTTGTGTGGCCAGCATCACGCATGAGAGAGTCGCGTCGCCAGCGCCCGTCACATCTGGGTGTGTCCCGTGCCGTGACCTCCTGCCAGTGACCTTTCGACACGCCACGTGGCCTCACAGTGCATCTGGTCTGGGCCCATAGCAAGTTACGTCACTGGCTGCTGACAACTTATAGCTGTCAACGAGATTCAAACCGTGGTCACAGGTCACACGGTACAGTGCTCTAATCAGTGCACCACAACAACACTACAGTGTACGTTACGCAAGGACAACGATCCCCCCTTTAGTCTTAACAGGATGTAAGGTCAAGTGCCGTTAGCGAGCGTCTATGACGGTCGACATGGCAAACGAGGGGGTGGGTTGTCCGCAAGCACACCCAGCGTCCTTTTTCTCCCCAGTGGCAACGTTTACACATCGCACCAGGTACTCGTTTGGGCCTGAGTCGACCTAGGGGGTGAGGCTCAGGACCGGTTCAGAAAGTCGTGACCGGTGTTGGTGGCCGTGAGTTGGAATCGAACTCGGGTCGGTGGGTTCATCGTGCACCGTGCTAACCGCTGCACCACCGCTCGCCGTGAGATACGCGTTCCCACGCACACACCCAGCTAAGCAGTCGCACACAAAACAGAAAACTATTCCAAATTGCGTAAGCATTAATCATTCCAGATTTGTACGAGGCATACATCCAATCGAAATGAAAGAAACGACAGGATACCGACATAAATGCCATGGTTGCACGTGGCAAATCATCGTAAAGCGTCTTCGTAAAATAATGCGCGATTTAAATAGCCCACAATATTAAATAAAATCAACGTCTCTCCTGCTCCCACTCGCACGAATTAAGGCATCAGCGCAAGCAACGGAAAAAAAAATCACGTTGTCAACGATAATGTGAAATGAGCAATTTCCGCTAAAATTACACGGTTTGCGGCTCCCTCGGTGCCCCGAGTGGTCACCGGTGACCAGGGCGGACAGAGAGCGCCCTGTTTTCTTTCTCAAATTGACAGTCAAATTGCGTCCCGTCTTTGGGCTCCGAGCGAGCGATGCTGATTCTCCCGCCACGGTTTGTCCCGGGCGAGCCCGGAGTAGTGTCGTGCTCCGAGCGCGATCCATCGCAAACAGCAAACGATAATTTTACATTTAAAACGCGTGGTACATATTCATTTAATGTCGAAGGAACTGTATTCATTCGACGAGAGAACGACTCAGAGGCGTAGCGAGGAAAGCGCAAAGAGGAGCGGGAGGCAGCCAGGCCGTTTGCCGGCGCCAACATATTGGCACACACTGCTTCCTATATGTTATGATGTTATCGGCCGATTAATTAATGAGTGTTTTTTTTACGTTGTGGGAGGAAACCCACGCAGAACAGAGGGTGAACACACAAACTCCACACAGAAAGGCGCCACCCTGCCTTGTCACAAGTTACTCAAGGCACTACAAAAAGTACAACGACTCCTAAGCTTCTCCAAGGATAATAATTGCAAATGAAGGTGTGGCACTTATTTCATCATCATCAGCATCAGATTATTCCTGCTGAGCAGTGGTTCTTAACCTTTACTGCAGCCTGCACCCTGTAGGTTCTCAAAATATTCACTCGCACCCGTTATCCATAAATACATATATAATATGATACATGTATAATACAATATATAAACACAAATCTGGCATCTCGCAGTCCCAGGAGGTGCGTGAAGCACCGCAGGTTATGTAAGAACAACTGCTCTCCAGGGTCGCAGGGGGGCTGGTGCCTATCCAAACAGACACAGGGCGCAAGGCTGGGCTATAACCAGGATGGGACGCCAGTCCATAGCAGGGCACTGGGGGAAATTTAGTCAGCAGGCTAATTTACCTAGGCAGCAGCATGTCAAACCAAGTATCTAGTTGCTGTGAGACGGCAATTGTATTAATGTAAGTTTTCACAGCTCGATGTATGCGAATTGCTAACGATGCTTGACGATGCCACTGACGTGGGAAGGCAAAACATGACGAAGGAGACAGGAGGAACGCTCGACACGGCTCGCCCAAAAGCAGCTCTCGAGAGGCAATATCTCTAAAGTGAAATGTCACCGCGGAGGGCTTCTTGGTCGGCCCGTCACTCCGAGCGGCGATGAAATGAAGCGCGCGGCGCGTGGGCGGTCACTCTCGCAGACGCCGGCAAAACGATCCGGAGACATGAAACCGCCGGAAAGCGAGACCGCATTATTGAAGAGATGACATTTTTCCTTTTTTATTTTATTTTTTGCTATTTATTTTTTATAGTCGCTTTTATACCTCGGGGGACCAAAGCCTTGGATCAAAGCGGGTGGCGCTCCGGTGAACCTGACGCGGCGCGTTTGTCAACAAAGCCGTCATGCGATGTGTCGTCGCCGCCGCTAGCTCCGCTCGCAATCCGCTGACGGTGAAATACGGCGAAGCCAATAACATCTAACCTTCGTCAAAAACACTGACCGGCCGATTGTTCCGGCGACGGTTTGTTGAAGACGAGCTAGAGTTTTTTTTCTTCGTAATCGCGTCGAGCGAGCGCTGGAAGATTCATCGAGTGCCTTCGAGTGTCGTGAGCTGCCGCGATGGTGTCACGCTCCGCGGAGCGTTCGGGCTCGCCACCTGGAGGACGCAGGTTCGATCCCATCTAGAGGTCGTGGGGCACGGCAGTTGAAACGATACATGTGTGATAGAATAAATACAAAACTCCGGCGTGTCTCGCAACCCCAACAAGGGCATCTCAGTGAGTGCGTGATGAACCCCAGGTTAAGAACCACTGCTCCGGAGAATTGAACGGGTCCTGATAGTGAATTAATGAAGCGTCGTTGACCTCTTTTGGGTCAAACAACAGGAGCCTAATATAGACCAAGAGTGGGTTCCCTAACCTTAACAAAGGGAGCATGCGAATTAATGTATTCTATATAAATGTAATTGCTGATTATATTATTCATTGGGAAGAGTGCAAAGACTTGAAAATGAAGGTCTTGCTTGGAATCCTCTTTAGCATGTGTGTTTGCAAGACAAAGATCCGCAAAATAGCCGTGACAGACTAGATAGATAGACGATTGTTAGTACAGCATAAAATACCCAGTGAGCTTGCAAGCTCTGGAAGCAGAATTCCCCACCATAGAACTAATGTGAGAATGAACTAACGTCAAAAAAAACATTTGTTTAAACAACATTTGTTTATGTAGGGTCAAGTGCTGTTGGCGAGTGGCACCTATGAAGGCCAGCACGGTACACGAGCGGGTGGGTATCCAGCACCACGCCCGGCCACCTTTGTCTCCCTAGTTGCGATTCTCACGCACCGCACCTCCGGCAGACTGTAACAACCTAGGCCCAAAAAGAGTCTTATGATTAACACGTTACACGTGCCGGTGTGTATCCGACCGAAATGTGTGGCAGCGTTGCGATTGGTGGAGATGTTTCGGCCTGACGATCGGAGACAGTGTGGATGTTTACATGTCTGAGATTTCCTGTCTCCAGGCCGTCGGTTTACTGACCAGACATTCGTAGTTGTGGGCTTCATTGTATTTATAGCGACCCCCGTCCTCTGATGAGATGACCCCTTTCGGGGTCACGACCCGCAGTTTGGAAACCGCTCGATTAACCCATTAGTGTCACTTTGAGCCGTAAGTCCTGTTACAACTTTTAAACTATTTAAACACTCACGGGCATATTAATTTATATTAAAACATGTATAATGATAATAATAGGAAGGAGGCGTGATACATTGGCTAACGGCACTATATATTTACGGCGCCATTAATTAAAATGGATAAGTAACCAGGAATGTAATTAAGGGGCCGTGAATTAGCTTTATTTATAGAGGAATATATTAGCAAATGCAACTTTAATTTGGTGGGGGAGTAAAGCCGTTGCGATTCATATTTATTACATTACCAGCCAGATTGACTGATGACTTCCAGGAAAAAGCGTTACAGACAGACGCTCTACTTCATTTACAAGGCAGACCGAGTACTTGGAGAATTAATCCATACGTTTGATCCCCCACACATTTAGCGACGTTCCACATCTTCCTTACCACCTGGGAGAAGTTACTCAGCCCATCAGCTCTACGGGGACAATAAACCATCGATGTGCCGATGTAGGTTTTCACAACTCGATGTATGAGAATCACTCTCCATAGTTGTTCTTTCGGGATAGCCGCGTCGCGTGTCGCGTGTGGGCAGCGCCGAGGCCACGCGGGGAACTTTGACGGAAGTTCCGCGTGAAGGGCCCCCCCGCAATCCGAATGTCGCTTCAAGGACGTGCCCTGAGCGCCGAGGCTTAGCGAGCGAGCGCGGCATTGTGGGATTGCTCGCGGCATCACCGTGACATCTCTTCAGCCGGGCGACGGGCGAATTCATTTCTGCTTATCGCCGCGTTTCGTCCCCCGCGAAATTCTAAAGCGGTGTCCGTCACAATCACCGTTTAATGGAAAAAAAAAAACAGAAAAGAAAAGGCGGCAGAATTGGACGGGTATTGTCACTGGGAGGGCTATCGTGCCGTGAATTGAAGTCGTGATAAGTCGGCGTTCAAGCCTGACAGAGCGGCTGGCTAAAGAGGAGACGGAGCAAAGGCGCGGCGTTTCGCCTCCCATCTTGGAAGCATAACAAAAATAATAATAATACAATTTATAACGCGCACAAATTCCCCGCCCAGCCGACGGGAGCCGCACATACTGATGATGCTTCCAACGTCGGAGGTGAAACGCCGTGAGGGAGAGGAAGATCGCTCGGCACGGCTGTCTCGAAAGAACAGCTCTGAAGAGCAACCATCAACTAATAGTTTCCATATTTTCAGACACTGGTGGCATCAAACAGCTTTGGCCACGACGACACCTTCATATTGACGTCTTCAGAATCAGCCTTGTGGGAGGCGAAAAGTCACGAACGACAGAGAGGGAACACTCGACACGGCTATCCGGAAAGAACGGCTACGAGAGCGATTCTACTCCGTCGAGCCGTGACTGACGACACAATGAGAAACGGCGTGATTTCATACCACTCATAACTTCACCGCCAATGTCATTACCCAACCTTGGCTTGCAGCATGACATTACATTTATTTACAAAAGCAAGTGACTGCGAGGCAGTGGCCACGAGGGGTGATTGATCCAGCAATTGCGCGTTCGGAATCCCGTGGATCAGCTCATCAGGTGGTCCGATAACCAAGACCGAGAGTGGACGGTTGGAATAGAAGCGACACGATTCGTACGCGGACAACGTTTAGATCGTCCCAAACTACGCGTTCCCGACAACGTCCGTATTCCTGACAACCTCGAGAACTTTCTCACAATGGCGTATTGCTTTGCTGCTGACATCAAAGGATAACACAGGTCCGTGTCACGCAACAGGGCGAATAATGTTTTTTACACATTTAAGTACCACCGTCTATAATGCTACACGCCCCCCCTATGGGTCGTAACCGTATCGTGGTGGAGGGGTTTGCGCGTTCCAGTGAACCTCAGAGCTATGTCACCTGGAGTCTAGCACTCCTGCTAGCGTCTCCCTGGGTGAACAGGTCTGGAGTCTAGTACTTTTACAAGGGTCCCCCGTGGTGAACAGGTCTGAAGGGATGTTCCAGACAAATACCGATCCGAAGACCCTCCGCCTAAATAAGGTTGGCGTCGGGAAGGGAATGCAGCCGTAACATTCTGCTCCAACACCCCCACCGTTTGGGGGCAACCGGTCAAACCCGGGTCAACCTCGGCAGCGGCCATTTAAACTGGCAACATCCACAATGTTGTAGATTGCGCGTTGACTTGTCGACTTTTCCGCGATGCCGTGTCGATGCGTCCGCTCGGAGAGGAGGATTGACAGTTGGGCGCTCACGCGTCTCCCCCGGGGGGCGGCGCAGGCAGCCCGCTACTCACGCCATAAATCAATCACTCGGCTTACTCAAATCAACGATGCCACCACGTTTGTTATTTTTTCGCGCGTTACGTTAAATAACCTCCCCGTTCCGCCAAACAGAATCGTTTCCCTTAACGGCCGACAGCTGCCATCCCGTTCTGATTTGTACGTCGCTCGCTGGCGCGGCGGCCGCCCGGTTTGCGGCTGCCCGCGATTCGCCGCAATGTGTCACATGCGGAGCATCGTGCCCTCCTTCTCATTCACTCTGTCCGAAATGTCTTTGTTTTTTCGCAACATGACGGACGCTTACGATGTTTTATTCCTGTTGAGAGTAGGATGGGTTTTTTAAGGGAGGAATTCATACTTCTTGACATCAGAGCGATGCAGCCTGGGTTGCCGCACGGTCTCGCCACACGAGACGGAAACTCAACCGAGGGCCTCGCGTCGCTGGGCGCATACGTGTTTGTTGTGTCGCAGGAATCCCGTAAAGAGCTTGCAAGCTCATTTGGGTGTTTTTCTGCTGCAATAATAAACATCTATCTATCTATCTATAGACTCGCGGCCGTGGGTGGTGGAGGCACCGCAGTGTCGCCGCCATCGCATCGCAGCCGCGTCACTGGCATGTTGTTTTGCTTGTGGCTCGAGTCGGCCGCTACATTTAGCCCGAGCCGGGTGACATGTCTGAATACTCGCGCCGGCGGACGATGTAAATTAGCCGTGGGCACGCGCACCTGGTGCTGGGAAAGCGCCGGGCGTAAGTGCCGTGCGATCCCGACACCGGCGTGCCGCTGCCAGCCGAGTTCAACACGGTGGGGAATCGAGCATCGCTCTCCAGAGCTGCTCTCTGGGGATAGACGTGTCGAGCGAAGTTTCGCCTCCCACGTTGGAGGCATCAACAGGCTAAGCCACCACCTTCGTTGGGCCGCCTTAGATCCCTATTAGAATTTAAATGTCTTCCTAGCTGCAATTGTACAAAAGTGCTATATAGGTTGTTTCAAGGCCTGCATTTGCTTTTTCGCTATACTCGCAACAAGCTTCTTCTACTTATTCCCACCTACAGTGCACGTGTGCAGCTGTGAAATTCACCCCACTGTTTCCCTAGGAGTGTTAACGACCAGTGTTCATTATCACATATTCCATAATCTCAGCGTGGTGCTTGTGATGTCTTACATTTGGCATTCCAAAAGTGTCCACGTGGTTCTCTAGAGTGGAATCGAGGCCAAACGCCAATTCGGCCCAGGGCGTTTGATATTTTACCGCAATCACCACTGACTCGGTTTGGGACATTTATTCCATTTGTCTCTAAGAGGCTTATTTCAGGCTAGGGGTCAAACCGAAGTGTGAACCCGGGATCTCAGAGGTGCTGGCTCGGTGACCTCATATTGGCATTGTCCCCTGAGCCCCACGGCTGTATTTAGAGGGCCAAAGTCAAATTGCCTCATTGCTCTAGTGCCGATGTTCGTCTGGGAATTCCTCTCAAGAGATGCTCTTTCGGAAGCTTTTTAGGCCGGCCCAGGACACGCTGACGGGACTGTGTCTCTGTAGACTGGGAATGTCTGGGAATCTCCCAGGAGGAACCGGAGTCTGTCTCTATTGAGGTCTGCTCCACCCTACTCCACACGCAGTCACCGGGACCCTCACCAGGACAAGCCACCAAGTAAAAACGGACGGATGGATTGTCTTCAATAACGTTCCCAAAGCCGGGCTCATGACTCGCGTGGGGGTTAAAGGGTCGCGGGTGTGACCGCAGGGCCGAGCGGCCGTGTGTTGTCTGGCGGCCGGCCGGAGGAACGCTCCGAGGTGTCCCTCACTCGGTGCGGCACGCTGCCACTTCTCAGCGGGCCCGGCGTGGAGTGAGCGGCACGCGAAAACCACCGACGCTGGGGTCAGCCAATAGCAACACAAGCGCCGCTAAGCAGTTGGGTTTTGTTTTCAGTAACTAACGTCCCTGGCGAACCGTGATTTCCCCAAAGTCCCCGTTTCTATGGTATTGCTGCGCCGCGGTGTGAAAACACGCGGGCGGCGACGCCGCTTCTGTGTTGTGTGTGTGAGTGCAGGGCTGGGCGGGCTATTTGCGGTGGGCGACAAGCTGCCAAGCCAAGCCGGTGAGTGAGCCTTCCTTGCGACTTTGAAATGGATCTCAGAAAGCTGATCCCTGCCGCTCTCTGAAGTGGCGCGCTCGGGAGCAAGCGACGTACAGTACGACGCACGAATGTGTATTTACGGCACCGTCATCGTGGCTGCTTTCGGCGCGGACGCCGGTGATCGGCTGACATGCCACACGCTCACACTGTGGGTGACGTCGATATCACCTGACCGCCTTTGTCTCCCCCCCGCCCAAAACTCGCACCAATGCAACTTGTCAAAATGTTTATTTTAGGTTGCGGCAGGTCTGGGAGAGGGAAGGTAAAGCGCAGGGCATTAACACCTCTCCCAGGTGTGGATTGTTATATGCACTAGCAGAATGCCCGCTCTACGGACGATCTTGTAACGAGCGTGTAACACGCTCGTCTGACGTCGGGATAAAGGCGGAAGAGTACTTTCGGTGGCTGACGGTACTCGTGTTAAAAAAAAATGGAATTTAAAGCTGGAATAGATAGATAGACGTTTATTATGACAGTAGAAAATACCCAGTGAGCTTGCAAGCTCTTTACGGGATTCCTGCCACACAACAAATGGTGTAAACGTTTAAGAAGAGCAATCAATGAGTGGAAAGCGAAGCTGAAATAAGACATTAAAGCCTTGGTGATGTGCAGATTAATTTGCGCTTATGAAGGAATCGAGCCCGGGACCCCCGTGCGGATATAAATACATACAAACACTTGCTCCATTATATATAAATACTACAGCAGTAATCGGATCACAAATTGGAAGTTTAGAGCAGTGTTTAACCAAGCGCGTGAGTCGACTGAATGTGTTGCTCCTATCGCTGCAGTGTCGCGATCTATTAAACGTCTTCCCAACTTCTCGTGTCAGACTGTCGGGACAATTGCTGTCAAAGCACCATGGCTTCTACACACTACACACACACACAAAGATCCCTCATATACCCTTAACGGACTAGAGGGGAAAGTGCAGTTATCACACAGCATCATTCCCGAACACAAACACACACCCGACACACAAAGTAATTTTAGGCATCATTTCCTAAGACGCCACCCCCCCCCTTATAAACACAACCTTGCCTTCACGCAGCACGCGTCGTGGCGCCGCCTGTCACACACACACAAATCAAAACCACCACCGCACCGGCCTGCCAGCCACACCATCACTTAATGCGCATCTTAAGCAGCAGCTGCCACCGCCAGGATTTTTCGCCACTGACAAACGCGCGAGTGACGGAGCGTCCATCCGCCCATCCTGCGCCGCCTCCCCCGCCACATAGCGGGCCCTGTTTGGCAAGCGCGCCAAGCGCCAACCTACGCCACGGGGTAGCTCGCCCGTGAAAACACAGCCAGTGTTGTAAAACATACAAGATTTTACCTTTTCTGGCAATGAGAGAAGTGTTAACATCTTAAAACACCAAATGGACGCTTTTTTTGCAAAGGTTTCCAGTGTGCAAGCAGCCACACATTATTGTGACAAAAACATGCCCACGGATCGCGCCTCCGAATCACCAACGGGTGCAACGCGCCCGGAGAAAATGCGCGCGTTACAAAAGTAGATTATTATTATAGTCTAGAGCCAGTGTTATTCGAACTAGCAGAGTGCCCGCCCCGCGGGTGAGATAGTACCAGGCGTGTAACGCGTTCTTCTGACGTCTCCTGTTGGCGACGTGACTCGCTCCATCATCTATAGATTGCGCTACCGGGATGACAATGGGCCGAGACGACAGCCCCCACTGCTACCGCGCAACGCTCCGTAGGCGCTTTGCGGAGGCGCGATTCTCCGCTTGAATGGACGCACTCCGCTCCATTCACACGGAGACACGGGCGCCACCGCGATCCGTCTACTGCGATCGCCCAGAGGACGTGCGGGCCGCTCGTCCCCAGGATGACAACCTCATCGCATTCTTCGCCGATGTGGAGCTGAAACAATTATATCAGGGGGGCAGCGTGTCACAGACGCAGCAGCGGCGGCGGCGGCAGCATTTGAATGTGAACAGCGGAAGAATTTGTTTTGGCAGGCTCTATAAATACCGCACTGTCAATGCCTTCGCTCGGCAAAGGTCAAGCGAAATGTGTTTGACTGTACGGAGGAGGGTTGAGCGTGCTGCCGGGAAAACACGGCTTGGGTGCCGCAGCGGAGGAGGAGCACGTGGCACGGTCAGTCCGATTCACACGCGGCGTCGAGGCGTCGTCGCCATGCCATGGGGGGCCATGCCGCCCGTGAGTGCCCGGACACGCCGGGGGAAACCAACGCTGCAGCTCCCGGGTCGAATCCTCGTCACCCCGACTCGTGACAGAAGTTAGATCTCGAACTCGCGTGTACATAGATTGGATAAATACAACTCTCCCACTCGCTCGCTCGCTCGCTCACCCACTAACCCACCCACTCACTCACTTAACCACTCACT
This sequence comes from Geotria australis, assembly GCA_036362915.1. Lineage (NCBI taxonomy): Eukaryota > Metazoa > Chordata > Hyperoartia > Petromyzontiformes > Geotriidae > Geotria > Geotria australis. Next base: position 1,281,373 of record JAZEWU010000002.1, read on the forward strand.
CACCCACACAAAGATCTCTATATAGCTTTAACAGACTGTAGGCTCAAGTGCCGTTAGCGAGTAGATAGATAGATAGACGTTTATTATTACAGCAGAAAAATACCCAGTTAGTAAGGTTTGTCACTTATTTTTTACGTGAACCAACCCTTTAAAGGGTTGTATTATGGAAGGAAAGCGTGTATTTTGATCGTGATAATAAACTGTCATAATACAATTTCCTTGTTTAGACAATAATAATAATCGACAACTTATAATAATCTACAACTCTCCCTTTGTAAATCCACTGCTGGATGAAAACCTCTCCATGCCATGTCAGTCATGGGGTATTTTTGACCATACTTCACCTTCCTGACAGGTGTAAATTTGGTGACGTCGGGGAGGGGGTTCTAAGACTCTACTTTAATTTTAGAAGTTTTTAAATCCATATTTGGTTGTTAAAATATGAGCCTTAATATCATAAACCTTTGAAGGGGTTAAATCATCGCTTTCAAAAAGATTATAATTTGAAATGCCTTCAAGGCAAGACCTTCACTCAGAATTTGACATTCATATAGATCGGCTTAAGTTTACGGAGGGGGTTTTCGTAATAAAAGCAAATATTCCATCAATAATTCCACAATGTTTTTTTATGCAGCCGTTAAATCCCCGCTTCCACTCTACAGTCTAGTGAGCAAATTATTTAAATTCTATTTATGAGAAATGATGATGCTGTCAAGAGCGGGCGCAGTGAGTCGCGCTGCCGCCTCACAGCAAGAGACAGCCTGGGTTCAAACCCCGGCTCGGGTGCCTTTCTGTGTGAAGTTTGCACATTCTTCCCGTGTCCGCGTGAGTTGTTGCACTGGGTACTCCGCTTTGCTCCCACAGTCCGGTCCCCTGTGATGGTGAAACTTGCTAACCCCTCCGCGCTAAAGTTTGCGCCATGACCGTCGTGAAGATAGTTGTTAAGTTTCTTTCACCCGTGCTCTCATCCACACGAGACCCATGCCCTCGCCCGCCCGCCCCGCTTCGGAGAGAAATGCTTGTCGCGTTAAAGTCAAACTGACATTTGTCATTCGAAGAGTTGGAAATTCTGCGGCAATTAAAAGGGAAACTTGTATTGAATGCGATGTGTTTTTTTACGCGCAACCATTGCCTTTTGGCAACGTTTGGTCTCTAACGCTGGCGTGACTAGGCCACAAACAGGCTGTCTGTGGTGTGGCCCAATCACTGTCAGACAATGTATTTTTCTACTCTAAATATGGCACAATGTTTTTACTGCAAACTTAAATAGTTGTTATCCGTACAGCACCTTGAGTATTACCTGATTAGGCATTTTTACAGGTTAATATATTAGTATCAAATAATATTGTTTGTATGTTTAACGCAATTGTGGCTACTGCAATCTTAATGCCTTATAAAAGCTGCTCTTGTTGTAATTCTCTAAGCCACCTGAATCTCTACGAGCCCAAATCTTATATTGTGAAAGTATATCGTTTCCATGTTTAACCGTGCGCGTGTGTGGTTACTGTAAACTTGATGCCTTGCATAAAGTGCTCTTGTGTTGTAATTCCCCACGCCACCCGAACCCCCTTGAGCCGACATCCTGTGACCAGGCTTCACTTCAGGTTCCAGGTAACGGCGGTCTCCACAAGCCAGAGACCCCCTGTGATGAGCGACGGGGTAGCGCGACTCGGGGAGATTGCATCGGTGTGAATCCAGGCAGAAATAAATTAACGAATCACCTTCCCTCGAGGAAACAACTTAAATTACTTTTTTGCAATTAATCATAAATCGCCCGCGTGCTCCTAGGGCCAGTATGCAAAACCAATTAGCAGCGGAGTGTGTCCACACTTTGTCGCGTATTTAATTTGGTTTTTCATTTTTGCGGCGCTATTCGGACCAGTTTATTTATTTAAATGCACGGTTTTAATTGCTTCTTTGTCAGCCCGAGTGCGCCGCTACTAACTCGTGGGAAGTGTGGCTTCGGTGCAGTGTCCACTTAGCAGCCCCTGTCAATAATCCACCTTCAGTCTCGCTGCAGCCGACAATTCCCCAAATTGTCTCTGCCCCTGTTTCTCCATTCATAATTCACGAGCACGATAAAGGAATTAGGCCCCGAGTGGCAACGTTTAAGCGTTAAATTGGCCACCCATTATTTATACAGGTCACGGCGAGAGATAAGCTATATCACCAGCTCACCGTCGTTTATTACGGAAATCGGCGCAACAGACAAATGTCGATGTTGTCGTGATGTAGGTTTTCCCGGCTTGGTGCTAGATGGGAATCGCTCTCGAGAGATGCTCTTTCGGGACAGCCGTGTCGAGCACTCCTCCGCTCTCCTTTACAACGTTGATTTTGTCGTCTACGGATTAATAAGGCGGGCTACGTTGGCGGTGCTGTCCTAGCACACGTAAGTAAGTTAATTAACAGTGAATAAAATAGAGGCGGCACGGTGGCGTGGTGGGTAGCGTTGCTGCCTCACAGCAAGAAGGACCCGGGATCGAATCTCGGCTCAGGGGCTTTTCTGTGTGGTGTTTGCATGTTCTCCCCATGTCCGCGTGGGTTTTCACTGGGCACTCCGGTTTCCTCCCACAGTCCAATGCAAGGTTAATTGGCCTGCTGACTAAACTGTCCCCAGTGCCCTGTGATGGATTGGCGTCCCATCCTGGCTATAGCCCTGCCTTGCGCCCTGCGTATGCCGGGATAGGCTCCGTCTCACCGCGACCCTGTACAGGGTCGCGCTTGAAATGTCACTTCACGAATGGTGGCTGCACCACTGACAGTGACCCGAATAAATCCCGCACTCTCACAAACATTCGTGCCATTTTGTAATATTGTATAATCTTCATGAGCTCTAAACATGCGCGTGTTTACTGACATTTTAAACCTAATTGCTTCGTGCACTAATCTTGCAGCGTGTATAATTGCTTTCGACTTAGGATCTTGCTAATATTTGTCTCCGTTTTGGCTGTGCTTGTGTGTTTGTCACGGTGGGGAGCGGTGGCGTAGCGGTTAGCGCACTACGGCTGCGGTCCGGCCACCAGAGTTCGATTCCCGGTCACGGCTAACATCAGTGGCGCCGATCTGAGCCGGCTCTCAAAGCTCCCACAGTTCGGCGCTGGACGGGTACCTGGTGCGCTACGTAAACAACATCGCTGGAGAGACAAAGGCGGCCGGGCGTGATTCTGGCAACCATATCAATTCGTGCGCCACGGTGGCCTTCTTAGGAGCTACTCGCTAACGGAACTCGCCACAACAGCGACGTGGTTAGCCAGCACCAACATTTGCCAGACATTGTCCTAAATATTATGATGCTATTGGGCAATGAATAAGTCGTGTTTTTTAGTTGTGGGAGAAAACCCACGCAGAACAGGCAGAGATAACACACAAACTCCACACAGAAAGGCACCCGAGGTGAGAATCGAACCGCGTTACGTAGGATTTTCTTTTTGCGAGGGGGCGCAGATGTTACCACTGCGCCACCCTGCTGCCCAGATGTTGCAGGGACACAACAGCAAAGCCTTGGTGTCGGGCAGATGACATTTGCGTTTATGAAGGATTCAATCCCGGTCCCCTCAGTGCAGACGTACATATAGACAGACGTACCGTACGACACTCGCTGCGTTAAATACAGATTGCACGCAGCGCGTACTAACTTGCAGAGAGGGAGCCAGTTGTTTCCTCAGCGTGCCACGTGCTCGTGCATCACTAACCCCGAGTTATGGTGTCTGAGTGACGCGTTAGGAGCTCTCTGTTGGAGACAAATCGCTCAAGCCAGGCTTGATATTATTATTATAAAACACTTTTCTCCAACGAGCTATTGTCCATCCAGATGAAAGCCTCGTGTGACGTTGCTCTGTCAGTCGGTCAGAGTCGAGCAGCTGTGTGCTGTGATTCATTCGCGGCGGAATCAGCAGGTGTGGCCCGCTGAATAGGAAGTTAATAATTTCGCAGTGATTTGGCGCATTCACGTTGATGAGCCCGCACAGACACCTCGACAATTCGGATCGTTTACTCACTAAAGCCTCATCACGGCTGTCTCATCGCTCCGTTTTTTTAGGGGGCTCCTGCATTGCGATGTTTTGACCAGTCTGTATATAACGGAACGAGTGCTTGTAAGTACATGTGATGCATATACGGCGCTAGCTCAGTGGTTAGCGCACTGGGCTACGAACCTGGCGACCCGAGTTCGAAACCTGCTCACGACCAACACCACTAAGTGGAAGAGGGTTCTTAATAGAAGCAACTAACAATGAAATTGTATTTGACATGCGGGAAGAAACCGGGTGCCCGGAGAAACCGCATTAATGCAAGCGGGGATAACTCAAGCTCCACACAGACACGTGAAACCCAGACTCAATAACCTGCCCGGGGCTTTGGGCCCATTGCTGTAGTGCCACCTGCTGGCCACCTCAGCTATGCAGGTTGCCCCCCAATAGGGGTGGGGGGTATTGGAGAAGAATGTTACGGCCGGATGCCCTTCCTGACGCCAACCTCCCTTAGGCGGACGGTGTTCGGATCGTTATTTGTCTAAAGCTTCCCTCAAACTTGTTCACAAAGGGAAACCCTAGCAGGAGTGCTAGACTCCAGACCTGTTCACCAAGGGAGACCCTAGCAGGAGCGGTAGAGTCCAGGTGATATAGCTCTGGTGGTTCGTTGGAACAAGCAAACCCTTCTTTCACCGCGACAAGCTTTCCAATCCATGAGGAGGAGGAGGACATCACCGACTCGCACATCAGTCATGAAGCGCGCGCGATGAAACCAAGATGAAACCAAGACGTATAGCAGGGCCCGCACTGTCCAATTCGCACAGCGGGCACACTGGTGCGTTTACAGAGATAGAGAGCGCCGGTCACGCCTGGCGCGGGGGGCAGGATTTTTAAAAAGGATGCAGAAAAACACCGGGTAAAAAAAATGAATAAATGTGAATAAATAATATAATAAAAATATTAGAAAGAGAAAAATGCATAAAATAACAACAAAAATTTAGAAATCAAAAACAAAAAAGTCTAATAATAAAAATGTCCCCCACGGTGCGATGGCGCTCACCTGGTGGCTGTGGCCGAGCGGCGATTCCCGACGAGCCGTCCGTCCATCATCGTCGCGCGCATCGAGCCGATTCCGCGGCGGGGTTGACGGATCACCGCCGCGGTCACGGCAAATCGGCGTCCGGAGCAAGACGGAGCAAGACGCACCCGGGGAAGATTGCCGCTCACGCCGTCTGGGCATGTGCTCTCGAACGGAGATAAAAATTCAATCATATTTGTATACACGCACACACAGGCTGCATACATGTACATGGCAAAATAAAAGCAGATAGCCTCGTAGACTGTTGGGGCCAAGTGCTGTTAGCAAGCACCTAGCGAGCATTACGGTGGCTGTGTTGGTGACGCGGAGTCGCGTAAAGCGCTCTGAGCCTGGCGACCAGAGTTTAATTCTCGGCCACGGCTAACGTGAGTGGCGAGCCAAGCCATGGCGGGGGAGCCCAGGACCAGTTCAGACATCACTCCCCGCTGGGAATGTCCCGTTTTATGAGGGGGCAGCTCTTCTGGGAAATCTGTGAGTTTTCACGGAAACAGTCATTATTCAAAGTTTGTGTTTTTGTCAGTTACTCGGGGCACAATCCTCTCTCTCTCTAGTCTAGTGGAAAGTGATGTCTGATCTGGTCCTCATGATGAACATAGCCTGGAATACAACTTAGGTTACGGGATTTGTAGCATGGTGAATTAACCAGTAAGCCTCTGCTCCACCCAGTCCTTACACACACACAAGATAAAATATAAAGATCTCCCGTGTAGCCTTAACAGACTGTAGGGTCAAGTGCTGTTAGTGCCTGCCTATAAAGACCAGTACGGCACACAAGTCGCCAGCGCCAATCCCGGCCGCCTTTGTCTCCCTCGTGGCGATGTTTACACACCGAACTAGCTACTCATTCTGGGCCTGCGTCTACCTAGGGGAGGCCCAAAACATGTTCAGAAAATCGTCACTGGTGTCCGTCGCTGTGAGCGGGAATTGAACTCGGATGGCCTGGTTTGTGGCCCAGCGCGCTAACCACTGAGCTACCGCTGCCCATGCACCTATACACCCACACATGCATACAAACACGTGTACACACAGGTGCAATACAAAGACAAAGATTCCCTATATAGCCTTAACAGACTGTAGGGACAAGTGCTGTTAGCGAGCACC
>JAZEWU010000002.1:1347002-1359916 GCA_036362915.1 Geotria australis
GTGGGTTTCCGCCGGGTACCGCGGTTTCCTCCCACACTCCAAAAATACGCTGCTGCTGCATTAGTTAATTAGCATGACACAATTTACTACGGTGCCCTACGATGGACTGGCGCCCCATTATAGGTGTAGCCCTGCCTCGCGCCCTGTGTCTGCCGGGATAGGAACCCCCCACGACCCTGTTCACGATTGAGCGGCGACTGAGAATGATGATGAACAACTTGAAGCCTTGCACGTTTTGTCTGAGGTGGGAAATGACACCTGTAAGTGGGAAATGATATTGACATTTGGTGTGCTCGCCTGTGACTCGGCTCTGTGTGGACACGCCAAGTGCCACTGTGTGTGTGTAATGTACAGTAATATGCGGGCACCCTACATCCTCTGCTTTGAACCTCTTCAGGTTTTCAAAACATCAGGAAGTTTCCATCCATTAGAAAACAAAAGTCCACGGAGATGTTGCCTGTACAGTCCCTCTCCTCGACATACGACGGGGTTACCTTCCGATGACCCAGTCGTAAGTAGATTTGGTTGTAAACAAAACATAACCAGCTGATGGACGCCCAAGCACAGACTGAGACCCAGACGATCTTAGATTTCAGACTGATTTTTGAACGTTCGTTCGCATGGCAGGAATCCCGCATCCAGAGCTTGCAAGCTCACTGGGTATTTCCACCGTCCCAGCAATAGGCATCTTGCCCGCGTTCGCCCTCTAGTGGCCAGGCCGTGTAACGTCCGGCGCGGTGTGTGGCCAGCTGTCGCCGCCTTTGAGTGATTCTCAGCGTACACACGTGGAGCTGCCGATCAGCTCGGGCAGCCAGGCGGCAGCCAGGCGGAGTGAATTATCCACACATGCTCGCGCTCTTTGATATGGCGCTCGTAGGCTCAAGCCGCTTCGGGCCACGTGTAACAATAACAACCAGCATTTGCTGCTGAGTGGCGGTGACGACACCGCGGCGCTCGTGCCAGGCCAGGTGCACTTTGAGGCCACGTGAAGCGGCGGCGGGCAGGAGGTCACTGGTCGTATATTCTGTGCACGTGTGTGTGTGTGTGAGTGTCGCGCATTAGCTCACACACTGAATGGTGGGGGAAATACACGATCCTCCGATGACTTAATGAATCCGTTAAGTAATGACGCCATCAATCACACTAATCTCCCAAATCATCCGGTCGGCGGCTGGAATTTTATTTTCCTGCTGCGAGCTTTGGCCGCGGAATGCCGCTCGACACCCACGGACGAATTCGCGGCGCGCCGGCTCGATATCGTCTCCAGCAACCGCGGCCCCATTCTCGATACACGCCTCATTTGTTAAGTAAATTCCTTCCCCGGCGAGATCCGAATGTAGAATGGACCCCCTTTCCCCCCGCCGCCCCAAGGTGGCCCTGGGATTATTTATATAAATTATCATTAGGAGGGTGACGGTAGAGCGGGCTGTGCGATGCTGATCGGCCCGACTGGCTCAGTAAAAGGCAAAAAGATTGCGGTTGTAATTCACGAGTAGTGCCGCTCCCCGGAGCGTGGCTCCAAATCGTGAGGGGCCCCCCACGTGAGATTGAAATAAATAGATTGTTGTGTGTAAGGTAACGCGCACTCTTTACATGGTCCGAATGACAGCGCTTAAATCAGCTGCCACGCACGGCGAGCGCTACATTTGAGTAGCGGCATATTTGGTGAGCGGAGCGTGTAATGCCGACCGCTGTTTGTGGGGTTGCGGTTGGCCGCCACCTGCACCGGTTTTAATTCCTAGGATCGTTCATCATAATGCTCCCAATGCATGCGTCATGAATACATGTTGTTTGCGTGCTTTTTGCCACAAGAATGTGTGGCGTCTTCATCGCGATCCATCATCATGATGCGTCGAATGTGGGAGGCGAAACGTCACGAGGGAGAGCGCGAGAACGCTCAGTGACACGGCCATCCCGAAAGAACAGCTCCGAAGAGCAACCGTCATGAACTGAGCCGCGAAAACTTACATCAGTACAATAGATGCATCAATGTATTTTGTTTGCATGTTTTTGCTATAAATATGCGCGGCTTCTTGGCAAATTGGACACTTTGTGAAACGTGTCAATTCGGTGTCGTAAGATCGTAATATTTGTATCAGTGCCAGAAAGGGGTAAAACCTCGGGGTGGTTTTGTTAATTACATCATTTGAACGCAAATTGTTTATATAAGGGCGTCTAAATGCAACTGCGCCTCCTAAAAGGATTCTCCGTAGGGAGGGGAAGAGGGTCTGGAGCCTGGGCGTGTAAAGAAGGCGCAGGAAGCCGACAGCACGGAACGCTGAGGGCGGGGAGAGGTTCCACACGACGAGGGAACCGGGGGGGAGGATGATTGACTTCCCACTGAGCGAGAACCTGATGACATTCTTAGAGAGAAAGCCTTTGGTTGCCGGAGCGGAGAGAGTGTGTGGAGGAGGGTGGAATGGGATGGCAGGGGAGAGGCGGGCAGGCAGCAAACCCATGGACAATCTGGGGAATTGATCCGGGATTGGATCGGGAGCCAGTGGAGCGATCGCAGTATTGAGGCGGTGAGCGCTCCGTTATACATGTGGGTGAGGAGCTTGACACGTGTGGTGACGGTGACTCGGAAGGCTGTACGCTGTGTAGCTGGAAAAAAAAAACCCCCACACTTTGAATAATGACTTCTTCCGTAAAAACGTATAGATTTCCCAGGACAGCAACCTCCTCATAAAGAGGGATGATCCTGGGACAAAAAAAGGGGACAGGTGGCAACTGTATTGCCTGTAGAGGAGAAATAGCCGCGGTCGAATCGATAGCACAGGCGGCACGGTGGCGTAGCGGTGCGTAGCGCTGCCTCCTCACAGCAAGAAGTCCCCGGGTTCGAATCCCGGCTCGGGTGCCTTTCTGTGTAGAGTTTGCATGTTCTCCCCCTGTGTCCGCGTGGGTTTTCGGAAGGGCGCAAGGCAGGGCTGAAACCCAGGATGAGACCGCCGGTCCATCACAGTGCACCGGGGGGCAATTTAGTCAGCAGGTCAATTAACCTATGCAGCAGCATGTCTTTGGACTGTAGGAGGAAACAGGAATGGCCGGCGAAAACCCACGCGGACACGGGGACAGAACATGCAAACTCCACACACAAAGTCGGCACATGAGCCGGTATTTGAACCCGGGAGCTTGCTGCTGTGAGGCGGCAGCGCTACTCTCCGCTCCACAGACACCGTGCCGCCCACCTTATTGTGCGTGGGGGTCATGTGCTCTCGTCCGGCGTCTCCTTGCCGCCGCTGGAGGGCAGGGCGCCCCAGCGCGGACTCTGATCGATCGGCTTCATTGAAGCGGCGGTGGAGCTCATCGAGTTTCGCTCCGTCTCCCATCGGGGGTGCTCACCCCCGGCGATTGGCGGCTCGACACGGCGGGCCAGATTGTCCCGTGACCCCCCCACTGTAACTTGGTCATCCCTCCCCTGTTGGATAACTGTTAAGAAGAGCTACATTGCTCAACGGTTCCTTACGGCTTGGATTAAAACTGTCTGACTGACTCGTTCGTTAAATTCCCCTAAAACTTTACGTTGTTTTTTGTATCCGCACCAATAATAGATAGATACAGTCACATACAACCGGAACGCCTGACGATGCTTCCATTCGTGGGAGGCGAAACGTCGCGAGCGAGAGATGGAGATCGTGACACGGCTATCCCGAAAGAGCAGCTCTGACGAGCAACCGTCACGAATCGAGCCATGACAAACCTGCATCAGATTCTGTTGTTGTTGTGGTTTTTGCTCGTTGGAGTGAGCGAACGTGCGCGCGGAGTTTCAAAACCTCGCCACAGGAGAAACGGAATCCCATCATGAGCCGAAAGCTCGGAATGTTTTCCAGGAATAACGCTGGTCCCGCTGGAAGTATCTCTCGCTTTGCAAATGGCATCGCGTGGCGTCCCCGAACATTCCGAAGCAAGACGCTTTCAAATCGAGGCCTTGTTTCTCCGGCGTCCTCACACTGCACCGTGACTCGGTGTTTCTCAGCGTTTGTTCGCTTAAACGAGAGATGCGCGGTGAAAATAGACAGGCGTTAAGATTGTGGTTGCTCTTCGGAGCTGGACTTTTTGGGGTAGCCGTGTCGAGCGAGGCGAAACGTCGCGAGCGAGAGAGGCAGATCGCTCAGTGACACGGCTATCCCGAAAAAATCAGCTCTGATGAGCAACCATCATGAATCGAGCCGTGAAAAGCTACATCAGGCGCTACGATGTTTGCCACGAGCACGTGGGGTTATTGCAAACCTGATGCCTTGTGTCTGTTTGGTGTTCGAACATATTTAACACCTCCTGTATTAGTGTTGCCAGAAAGGGTAAAAAGTCTCTATATTAATCAGCTGTATGCTGCCGAAAGATGCCCATATTTGAGACAGATTGTGTAAATGATGGTTCGTAACTAAAGGTCCCGTGATGTTAAAAGAGACAACTTACCCTTTGTGGTAATAATCCAAGTGTTCATATCTTAAAACACCAAATAGACACCTTTCGCAAGGTGTAAAATTTGCGACAACAAAAAAACACAGATGCTCGTAGCAAAAACATGCAAACAAATTGCATTGATAATGTATGCTGGCAAAACAGGTACCCATAGATACCAGGACCCGGGTTCGAGTACCGGTGGCTGTCTGCGTGAAGTGTGCATGTGGACGCCGCTCAGCAAGGGGGACATCCACAGACGAAGTGCCGCCAATCACGGAGCATCCAGCTCCGAAGCCGGAGCTCATTCCGATGGATGGACGGATGGAACATTCTCACCTTGGGGCTGTGAGCGCGATGATTCCGGGCCACGGCTAACATCAGTGGCTCGGGAAGAAATGGACGGATGTTTACTTTTTTTGTCTATTCACACGTTGGTTGTGTCAATGCAGGAATCCCGTAAAGAGCTTGCAAGCTCACTGGGTATTTTTCTGCCGGAACAATAAACATCTATCTATCCGATGCGGCGCAAAACGACATGGAGCTGATTGGACTTGCAGGTGACTGCTTCCGGCGGTGTCAAGATCGGCCTCTGTGGAGGAGGTTCGTGAAGGACGCTGCTGGGCAGTTGGAGGCAGTGGCCCTTTGGCAACAACAGACGGCGGAGGAGCGACGCTCACAAACAACGAGCGGAGCGCCTGGAAGATAAAAGTCAGCGAGTTGGTCCGGTAGGGAGCACAGGTGGTGAATCTGCCAGTCATCTCAGTCAGTCAAACCATGGCACCTGGGTCTGTCCCGTGACCTCCTGTCAGCGAGCCTTCGACACTTGGCGTGATAGCGTCAAGGTGCACCTGGCCTGGCACAGGCGTGGTGGGGCCGTCACCGCCACTTAGCGGCTGTTGTTGTTGTCGCTGGAGGGAGGCGCGGCGCCTGGGGCCCGGTCGCGTGACCACCGTGACGCACGTTCGACGCTCACGGCAGCATCCCTTGAGCATAATTTGCAGGCATCAGTCATGAGTTGAGCTGAAATAGACAGAACTCCGAGACAAGTCTCAGGCGGCGTCAACACGGCGCTGATTGGCCAGCACGGCGCCACGCTCGGCAGCCCGGCGGAGCCATGTTGTCAGGGCCGCTCTCGGTGAGTCTGGGGCCCCCGACACAATTCAATGACGCCTCCCCACACACGCTGATTAAAAAAAACTATTGTGGAATTGTACTGATGTAGCTTTTCACGGCTCGATTTATGATGGTTGCTCTTCAGAGCTGTTCTTTCGGGATGGCCGTGTCACCGAGCGATCCGCCTCTCTCCCTCGCGACGTTTCGCCTCCCACGCCTGACGATGCTTCCAACGTGGGAGGCGAAACGTCGCGAGGCACAGAGCGAGAGAGAGAGAGCGCTCAGTGGAGGCGGCATCTTATTCGCTTTCCGCGGACTTGACGCCGCGCGAGTTGTGGCCCGAGGCTCCGACCGGCCGGGCACCGGTTACAAACCTCGGAAAGTATGCGTCAGCGGCTCCTTCCGGACACTCCCGCTGGGGCCGCGGCGCATTAGCATTAATAGCCGCGCGCCGTAACGCGAGCCGCGCGACACACAAACACAGCTCCTCTCATCTCGACACAACGCCCCCCGTATTTATCAAAGCCCTCTCGCGCGCTCTCTCTCTCCCCGTGTGTGTGTGTGGGTACGCAAGGTAGGGAGCGGTGGGGCAGCCGTTAGCGTGGCTCACATACGAACCCGGTGACCCGAGTTCGATTCTCGCTTACGGCCAACACGAGTATTTTTCCGAACCTGCCTTGGGCGCCCCCACTAGGTCCCCGTTGGCACGGTATGGAGCACAGGCGGTGCGGTGTATCTGTCAGTCATCTCAATCAGGCAGGCCGTGACACCTGGGTCTGTTCCGTGACCTCATGCCGGCGAGCTTTTAACCCCTCTCGTTGCCTCAAAGTGGACCTGGCCTGGCACAAGCGCCGCGGTCATATCACCACCACTTTGTACATTTCCGCTTGCGAGGTGGTGACAGGCGCCCGAGGCGGGGAATCGAACCGCCTCGGGCAGGACCTTCCTGCTGTGAGGATGCGCGGGTGTAGCCGCTGCACGGCCACTGTGCAGCCCACGCGCAGCGGCGCAGCACGCCCGTTTGCTGGGTAGACGCCGCGCACCGTGCCAATTACCATGCGAGGTCATTCGTCACTCGTTCCTTTAAGGTCGCCTGCACTCTTGCCCCCAATTATCTCCAGGAATGGATACCGCGGCATGGCCCGGCATGGCCCGGCACACAACCTCTGCTCTACAAGCTGCCCCAGACGCACCCACCTGGCTAATGTCAGATAGGAGTGACTCGGCGGCCGTGTAATGACCGTGTGAGAGAGAACAGCCAGTAAGAGGGTGGCCATGCGGTGGTAACGTCCGTGCGTCTTCGCAGAAACAAGGTCCTGCCCGAGGCGGTTCGACTCCCGCCTCTGCGGAGTTTGTGTGTTCTCTCCGCCTGCCCTGCGTGGGTTTCCTCCGGGGTTTTTTTTTCTGTTTCCTCTCCATCTCTCCGTCGCGACGTTTCGCCTCCTACGCTGGAAGCTACATCAGGCCTGATGATGGAGATCGCTCGACACGGCTATCCCGAAAGAACAGCTCTGAAGAGGAACGATCAAATATGGTTTTTAGTTCGGTCTGTTAGCGGAGCCAAATTTCCACGAGCGGAACGGGTTCATTAGCAAACTGATTGAGCCGCATGAGCTGGGCCCCTTCATTCAGTTGAGGTTTCCACTGACCCCTGCTCGCGGGTCACCACGCCTGGCACCGCTGCCCGAATCTCACTTAACAATTCCACCGCTTGATGAAACGGTAGTGCCTAGGAAATTGAGAGCATCTGGAGAGGGGAGGAACGGCTGAGGAATGGCAACGACAGGTGGCTGAAAATTGCTCTTAATTTTTTGCCCCCATCGCCTAAAAATATCTGGGGGTCTGCCGAGGGTCTTTTGCTAATGGCCTTTCAACAACGTCGGGCCAAAGGAGGCCTCTAATAATGGCTGCTCACAATACGCGCGCGTGTGTGTGATCGCTGGGACTGACAAATGGGTGCTGTTGAGTTCAGTTTACAATCGGTTGTGTGGCGTGTTGTGTCTCGCGTTCTGCCTCTCGTGTTGTGTGTCCTGTTGTGTTGTGTCTCGTGTTCTGTGTCGTATACCCGGTTCACTCGAGTACCACAAGGGTTAAATATGAACATAGCCCACGACAGCAAAAACCTGGCAGGACCCTCCTGGAAAATAACGACTAACAATAATTATAATAATGACAATACGATTTATAACGCGCCGTGCAAATTCCACGCCTGGCCATGAACCAGAAACGGATACGGAGGCGTAGCCAGGAAACCGAAGGGAGGTGGGGGGGAGTCACCCAGGCGGTCAGCCGACGCCAACCCGCCAGACACTGCTACCTATATATGGTATGACGTTATCGGCCTGAGTTCAATCCCACCCGGTCGTGTTCGATCCCGCTGTTGTTGAAAGCGAATCCGGTACCGGACTGTTTCACGGAGTCCCACTGGAGCACTGGACCGCTCGACAAATTGCTAATAAGGAATTGTTGTTTGCGGGAGAAAAGCCAGAATTCTGGGCCAGACCTGCAGTCAATTACACTCGCGATTAAACCGTGCGATTAACTGCCCCGACAAGGTAATTGCAGGTGAACTTTGGCACACCTGCCTCGTTGCAATCCTAACGATAATTTTACCGCGCATGTCACACACTTGATCGATTGCCATACAAACTTCCAGCTATGAACGTCTATCTGCCAAACGCACCCATACATCCATGGTCAGAGACCGCTCAATCCTGTACAGAGTCGCGGTGAGCCGGAGCCTATCCCGACAGACACAGGGCGCAAGGCAGGGCTATACCCAGGATGGGGTGCCAGTCCATCACAGGGTACCGGGGGCAATTTAGTCCGCAGGCCAATTAACCTATGCGGCAGCGTGTCTTTGGACTGTGGGAGGAAACCGGAGTGCCCTGCCAAAAACCCACGCGGACACAGGGGAGAACATGCAAACTCCACACAGAAAGGCCCCCGAGCCGGGATTCGAACCCGAGAGCTTCTTGCTGTGAGGTGGCAACGCTGCTCACCGCTACGCCACCGTGCCGCCCATGTGCCAAACCCGCGAACATTCATCCCACAATCCCCGCGGATACCTTGTCACGTGCCCATTCACTGGCATCACCGGTCAGTCCGTCGACAAACGTCACAGCAAAGAGCGCGCCGCGCCGCTGCCTGTTTTCGCGCCACAATCACGGCCCCGACGGCAACAGTGCAGCCATCTCAATAATGTGCACGTGTTCTTTTGCTGCTCTCCCTCTGGCACCGAGCGGTGCCCAGTGCGGCGCAGCGAGCGGCCGGACAGCTGTCGTGACGGTCACGCTAAGCTGTTTTCCTTTCCCACCCCTTCTCCAAATAGAGCCACCTCCCCGAGGGAAGCCTGCGGGCAGACACGGAGGGAACAGCGCTCGGGCCACTTCGCTCACACACACTCCGACGCCACTCCGCCCGCCGCTCCGACCGCCGCTCGCTCGCTCGCATTGCCACGAAGCTCCAACAGCAAGCGAGCGACTGTCGCACTTTAACATCCACAGCAAAGAACGGTGTCGTCACACGCCGGTTGTGATCGTTACGCGGGGTAGGAGCCGGGCTTGTGAGCGTCCCCGCTAAGTTAAAGTTCTCGTCTCGCGCAGTCAACGTGGCCTCGCCGGAGATGTCGGCCATGGAACTGAAGGCCCTGCTGAGGGGTCCGCACACTCTGGACCACCTCGAGAAGCAGCTCATCTGCCCCATCTGCCTGGAGATCTTCTCGAAGCCCGTGGTGATCCTGCCGTGCCAGCACAACCTCTGCCGCAAGTGCTGCAATGACATCTTCCAGGTGAGCTTGTCCACCCACGCCGCCTCCCGCCCGTCTCACGATGTTAGCGCTGCCCGCCTCACGGCGAGAAGGACCCGGGTTTGATTCCCCGGCTCGGGTGCGACAAAGACGGCCGGGCGTCGTGCTGGCTACCCACCCCCTCGTGTCCCGTGTCGGCCTTCATAGGTACTCGCTAACTGCACTTGACCCTACAGCATGTTAAGACTTTACGGGGGACCTTTGCCTTTGTGGCATGATGCGGGGATGTGTGTGAGTGTCAGTAACAGGGGCTTACAGCAAGAGATGTGATGACAACATAGTTGATGATGCCTCCAACGTGGGAGGCGAATCGTCGCGAGGGAGAGAGGGAGATCGCTCGACACGGCTATGCCGAAAGAACAGCTCTGAAGCGCCACCATAAATACAATATTTCACAAAAGCCAAAGAATGTCGATATTTTCCAACTCCTGTCCCCAGAGCTCAGCTCCGCACGGCTCCAGTAGAACTCAGACCCTGGTGACCACTGTTTGGGAGATCTTAACTTATTCATGGACAAGGTCGTGGTGAGCCGGAGCCTATCCCGGCAGACACGGGGCGTAAGGCAGGGCTATACCCAGGATGCGACGCTAGTCGATCACAGGGCACCGGGGGGCGATTGCGTCTGACATCATCCCACAAAAGCAAATCGGCGTCTCCGTTGGCACCAATGCGCCCGAGGGAGACGTTGGCACACTTCTTATACAAAATAAAAAAAAAAGCGCTGATGAGAAATGAGCACTCGTCGAAATGCCATTGATAACTCGGAGTGTCTCTCTGCTCAAAAAAAGCCACCGCCCGGCACTCGTGTCTTATGAGCAGCGTTCAGCCACGTGTGAAGGTGACACAGGTGGCAGGGTTTCAGAGCCACACGCGGAGCGAAATATAACACGGCAATGAGCTTGCCGCATGGGCAGTGGCGCACAGATACAAACAAGCTAGCGACGTGGGATCTGCAGCTATGAGTGGGCAGCTCTCTGTCCTGAACGGTCAAGGGTCGTCACACCAAACATTATCCTGCTAAACGTATCCGTTATAAGGCAATGCTAATGATGGACCTAGGAACATTGTTTTGATTAACAGGATTCACTATTAGCTACTCTGTGATGAGCACAATGTTTACCTAGCCTTCAAGATCATCATCATCACCATTCTCAGTAGCCACTTAATCCTGTACAGGGTCGCAGTGAGCCTATCCCAGCGAACACACGGCGCTAGGCAGGGGAGAGAACTCGCAAACTCCACACAGACAGGCGGCATCGCCACCCGCCGCGCACACCACCCCACCGCGCACACCAACCACCCCACGGCGCGCTCTGGAGCATTCGCTGCGAGCGTTTCATCGCACACCTTGAGTGCGGCACACGCTGAGTGCGACAAACGCGCGACTCGAGACCGAGACAGGGAAAGAAGGAGGCAGGTAGGGGGTGAAAGGGAGAGGGGGATGAGGCTAGTGAAGAAGGGGAGCTCGCGACACAGCCTGTAACACATTGACCTCACTCTCACCCCTGGCGTTAGGTCGGCGACCTACTTGCTCTACGTCCACCTAGCGGCCACGTGGCGGCACCGCGGCCACTCTCACAAATACACACAGGGCGCTCCACACGGCACGCCTGACGCCAGCCGTGGCGGGGTCACAGTCGGCGCGGTGGCTCAGCGGTTAGCGCGATGCTGGGCGACAAACCTGGCGACCCGAGTTCGAATCCCGCTCACGACCAACACCAGTGACGAGTTTCTGAACCGGTCATAGGCCTCCCCTTGGTCGACTCAGCCTCAAATGAGTACCTAGTGCGGTGTGTAAACGTTGCCACGAGAGAGACAAAGGCGGCCGGGCGTGGTGCTGGTCACCCACCTCCTCGTGTGCGGTGTCGACCTTCATCGGTGCTACTCGCTAACGACACTTGACCCTACAGTCTGTTAAGGCTATACAGGGGATCTTCGTCTTTGTGGCCGAGTGTCGGGGTCACAGCCGGCGCGCCACACCGCTCCCACAGCACCGCGCCTGTGCAGCGGCCTGGGCGGTCTCAATTACTCTGGAGCCCCAGGCAAAATTCAATGAGGACCACCCCCCAACACTGATTATAAATCATTGAATCCTCCCAATGGATGCTGCAATGATGGACTTCAATTGCAATATTACATTCAATAGCTTTATTTTAACAGAGCACCAAGCAGTAGCTGACAGATAGATAGATGCTTGTTATTACAGCGCAATATACTCAGTGAGCTTGCAAGCTCTAGAAGCGGGAGTCCTGCGATACAAGAAACCTACGAATTAACCAGCGTAACCGATGTATAAAATCAGAAGGTAAAAATCGGTAAATAAGCGCTCTTGCATACGTGACTAAACCAACTATTGTTGAATTGTCTGCATGCCCGAACGTTGCTCAGCCGGACGGCCACGCATCGGGCCCCCCACCCCAACCGTGGGGGGGCCCCCTGCTATTGTCTGTGTTACCGCACCGTTAAGAACACTCGCGGCTCCGGCCACAACAGTCGGCTGCGATCGAGCGGGCCTCGCCGAGGCCTGTCGGCCGGAGACCAGCCACGCTCAGAGTGGACACGAATTATTTTGGGCGGCCGCGTTACGAACAGCTGCAGGACAACTATCCCGTCTCCCTCCCCGCCAGCTTCACCCCCGCCCCTCTGCAGTCCGCAACACCCCTATTAACCCGGGCCCCGAGAACCCAAGGCCAAGACTCTACTTTCAAAGCCTTGGGGTCCAGAGTAAGGAAGGTATTTAGACGCGGGCTATTTGCAGCCGTGGAAAAAGTGAAATCACGTTTGCGCCCACGGTGCAATTTACCCGGCGGACGGGATTAAGGAATGCGCTAAGTTATTTGGTGAATTAAAATCTGCCGCGGCGCGCTGCTGCATACAGAATTACCATTTGGACCAATTGCGCAAAACTCGAAATGAAGTTACCAAATGTGGCCTATTAATAATGCACCGTTACTGGTGATATGTAATTGTAATAAAGAATATCCGCATGACGCCACGCGCGCGTACTCAATCATGTACGAACGAACGCACGCACGCACGCATCCAGTACGCGCGAATGAATGTTTACACGTATGTCTGGAGTGGATGCGCGTGTCGGTGTACGGGTGTGTGGGCTCGTGTGAGCGCCGAGCGGCCAAAGCACAGCAAGTTGGCACAGTAGGGAGCTCAGGTGGAGCATCTGCCGGTCATCTCAGTCTGGCAGCCCATGACACCTGGGTCTGTCCTGTGACCTCCTGTCGACGAGCCTTCGACACTTCACGTGGCCTCGGGGTGCATGTGGCCTGGCACAGGCGACGTGGTGACGTCACCGCCACTTAGTGGCGAAAGACGGTTGTTTGTTTGTTTGGGCTCGTGTGCCGGGTCGACCTTCATAGGTGCTACTCGCTAACGGCACTTGCCCCAACAGTATGTTAAGGCTATACGGGGGATCTTTGTTTTTGTATTTTGGTGTGTGCGTGTATGGGTGTGCGGGCGTGTTGGTGTGCGGGTGTGTGTGAATCCCGCTCACGGCCAACACCAGTGACGATTTTCTGAAACCGGTCCTGGGCCTCCCCTAGGTCGACTCAGCCTCAAATGAGTACCTAGTGCG
>JAZEWU010000002.1:1360455-1383568 GCA_036362915.1 Geotria australis
GGGATAGGCTCCGACTCGCCGCGACCCTGTACAGGATTAAGCAATTCCTGAAAATGGATGGATGGAATACATTCTAAATGTTAGAGACACAAGCCAGGGTTTTTATCTCTGCTTTGTGACCCTCGGGTGAAAGGCGCTATATAAAATGATGATATTATTAATAACCCGCCTATCTCGGTCTCTCTGCCGGCCGTGCTGCAGGCGGCCAACCCGTACCTGCAGGGCCGCACCACGTCGGTGGGCTCGGCGGGCCGCTTCCGCTGCCCGTCGTGCCGCCACGAGGTGGTGCTGGACCGGCACGGCGTCTACGGCCTGCAGAGAAACCTCCTCGTCGAGAACATCATCGACATCTACCAGCAGGAGTCCACCACGAGGTCGCGCGCTCACACGCGCGACTCACACGCCTGTCCTGGGTCGGCCTCCTCCCACCGTCACTCAGAAAACGGGACTCGCGTCACACGTGGGGGGGGGACGATGGATGGTCCTCGTCAGGAGGTCATAGATAGATGTTTGTTATTCCGGCAGAACATACCCCCCCCCGTGAGCTTGCAAGCTCTGGAAGCGGGATTCCTGCAATAGAACACTGGCTCCTATCTATAGCACTGGCTCCTGTCTCTAACGTTGATGGATAGTGTTTATTATTACAGCAGCTCAGGGAAGTAGGATTCCTGCAGATTGACAAGGGTTGACAGAGGGCTGATAATTAATGTAATTAATTACCAGGACCTGCCTAATACTGTATAGGGTCGCGATGGGCTGGAGCCTATCCC
The DNA here is from genome assembly GCA_036362915.1 of Geotria australis. Taxonomy (NCBI): domain Eukaryota; kingdom Metazoa; phylum Chordata; class Hyperoartia; order Petromyzontiformes; family Geotriidae; genus Geotria; species Geotria australis. The sequence goes on from JAZEWU010000002.1 coordinate 1,361,226, forward strand.
GGCAGATGCGGGACGCAATGCAGGGCTGTACCCACGATAGGATGCCACTCACCCACCGCTGCACAGACGCCGTGCTGCCCAAATCAGCAACTCCGTCAGACACACAAACGCGCGGGTCGAGACCAACGCCGGGCGTCGATAGCCAACAACTTTTGCTGCCGCCCTATCTCCTATAATTTATCGCTATTGGTTTTGACTTTCAGTTGAACTGCCTTGAATGTTGCTGACATGCCGTTCTCTCCACAGCTCGGAGAAAAATAAAAAATAAACCGCTAAAACAACAAAAAAACTGTAGCTGATTTTCCGTTCGCTGTCGTTGTTGGCGTGCCGTTTTCTCCGCAGCCCTGTGCAGCGCTTTGTGACCCTCGGGTGAAAGGCGCTCTAAAACATGCTATTATTATAAACATTATTATCATCATCTCCACTTTCCGTTTCCGTCCACCCCGCTCAGGCCCATGAAGAACCTGGAGGAGCAGCACCCCATGTGCGTGGAGCACGAAGACGAGAAGATCAACATCTACTGCGTGTCGTGCGAGGCGCCCACGTGCTCGCTCTGCAAGGTGTTCGGCGCCCACAGGAACTGCGAGGTGGCGCCGCTCGCCACCGTCTACAAGAAGCAAAAGGTGCCCCGCGGCATGGACACTCTTGCGGTTATACGGGAGCTAGCTCTCGACGGTGGACCGGGTCATGCCTAGCTAGGGCAGATCGCTGCGGATTGATAGATGGATTGAGTCTCTGTGTGTCGCTGTGAGTCTCTGTGTGTGTGGCTGTGAGTGCCATCGCATGCCCAAGAAACTACTGTTTGGCCGGATTGAGGATGGGGCTAAACGGGCACGGCACGGGCTAGAGAAGAGATGGACTGATGCGGCACAGGAGGACCTGGAGCTGGGTGGACTTGCTGAAAACTGGCGCCAGCGGTGTCAAGGTCGACCTCTGTGGAGGAGGCTCGTGAAGGACGCTACTGGGCAGTTGGAGGCAGTCGCCCTCCAGCAACAGCGGAGGGCGGAGGAGCGACGCTCACAACAGCGCGCCGAGCACCGAGCGGCCAAAGCACAGCAAGTTGGCACAGTAGGGAGCTCAGGTGGTGCATCTGCCGGTCATCTCGGTCAGGCAGCCCGTGACACCTGGGTGTGTCCCGTGACCTCCTGTCGGCGACCCTTCGCCACTTCACGTGGCCTCAAGGTGCATATGGCCTGGCACAGGCGCCGTGGTGACGTCTCCGCCACTTAGTGGCGAATGGCGGTTGTTGTCGTCTCTATGAGTCTCTGTGCATCTCTATGAAGAGCAGTGAGTAAGTGGGAAGTGAAGCTGAGATTAGACATGCACTCCTTGGTGTCGTGCAGACTGGTGTTGCGCGGATAACAGGTGCGCTCACGAGGGACTCGAACCCGATACCGTCAGTGCGGACACACGTAGGTAGAGTACGTATATAGAACCACCTGCTGCCACATCATACAGGCGCACGTCTTGTCACGGACAGCATGCCGTTCCTGAGGCTCGTCCGCTCAGCGATAACTCCGTTAAGGTCATTAAAACACGGTTCACTATAACTGTAATTATTGAATGAATACTTGAATAATAATAATACAGTACCACTACTATTAATAACGCAGTATAATAGTAAAAATAGTACCCGAGTGATGTTTATAGACAATGTATGGTTCACAGGTACCTTGGGAGTACAGTGCAAGTGCTATACTTACGATCATAGAAAATCTATAAAAGAATATTTATTTTTCTTGTCCATCCATCCATCGTCAGAACCGCTTAATCCTGTACAGGGTCGCGGTGGGCACCGGAGCCTATCCCGGCAGACACAGGGCGCAAGGCAGGCCTATACCTAAGATGGGATGCCAGTCCATCGCAGGCACAGGAGGTAATTGAGTCAGTAGGCTAATTAACCTGGGCAGCAGCATGACTGTGGGAGCAAACCGGAGTACCCGGCGGCGAAAACCCACGCGGACACGGGGAGAACGCGCAAACACCGCAGAGAAAGGCGGCACCAGAGCCGGGAATCGAACCCGGGGGCTTCTTGCCGTGAGGCGGCAGCGCTACTCACCGCTACGTCCGAGAGAAAGACTAATAATACAAATTATTCAATGTATAACGCGCCGGACACATTCCACGCCGTGTCATGGACGAGACAATGATACGGAGGCGTAGCGAGGAAACCGCAGAGAGCGGGGGAGCAGTAAGCCGGCGCCAACCCGCCAGGCACCGCTGTCATATCGATTATGACGTTATCGGCCAATTAATTAACGCGTGTTTTTTAGTTGCGGGTGGAAATTCTGAGAACCCGGAGGAAACCCACGTAGAACAAGGGGGAGAAAACTCACAAACTCTGCAGCAAAAAGGCGCCCGCGGCGGGAATCGAACCGCCTCGGGTTGGACCTTCTTCCCGTCAAGCACAGATACCACCACCGAGCACCCCTCCCCGCCTTCCATCATAAGAGCAGGAGCGTTCCGACCAACAGGGGACGAACGTTCCACTCCTGAAACGCACTGCACCTCCGTCGTGCCCCGGAATTTCACGGGGACCCCACTAACAGCACTTTCCCCAACAGCCTGTGGACTTGCTGGGGGATGTTCGTGTTTGGTTTCGCGCAGGGAGAGCTGAGTGACGGCATCGCGCTGCTCGTGGTGGGCAACGACCGCATGCAGCTCGTCATCTCGCGGCTCGAGGAGACGTGCAGACACGTGGAGGTGGGTGACCAGCTCCGCGGCGCTCTCATCGCGATACGGGCGTGCCGCTCTTAACGGCGGAACTGTTTGCGCCGCACGACGTCCGTTCGGGCAACGTCCGACCGCATATACGTCCGTGGTCCCGTAGGGTTACAATATCCATCCATCCATTTTCAGAAACCGCTTAATCCAATACAGGGTCGCGGTGAGCCGGAGCCTATCCCGGCAGACACAGGGCGCAAGGCAGGGGAACACCAAGGATGGGACGCCAGTCCATCGCAAGGAGTCTGGGGAAATTTAGTCAGTACGCCAAATAGAGTTCAGAAATTCCGCTCGGAGAACGCAAGAGCTTCCCGCACACAACACGTGTGTGTCTCATGTCTCCTGTATACAAAGCGATTGCACTGCCAGGCGTATAAAGGTACGCTACATGTATAGCCTATAATACATAATACATTATCAGTTACATGAGCTGAAATACAGTGTTGTATGTATCACAGGAGCCTCGAGAGTGCAGTACAGGTGCTATACTGATAACGTGTGGCACAGTATTCAATCGGGCAGGATCTTCTTTCTACGGGATGCGCGGATGTTACCACTGCACCAGGCTGCGGGCCCAGATCATTAGCACCCCACTTCCCTCCTCTTGAATCCACTCTGCTCCGCTTCCTCGATGTTCTCTCCCTCCAACAACCCGACGTGGTGCACTGCGCGCGCGTCGCTCGCGTCGCGTGGCAGTGGCTGGCGCCAGAGCGTCGTCTCGCCTGACACCGCGACACTGAGCCGGCACCGCTGGGCACCCTGGCATCGATTCCAGGTGTCAGCCACTTGTGATTAAATCGCATTCCCAGGTGTCCAGATTGATGGTCTGTGCGCGGTTCCCAAGAACCGGGCAGCAGCGTCAACCAGTCACACACCCCTACGCTGGGTGTTTATTTCATATGGTAAATTCGAGCTCCGAGGAATGCATCGGGTGGCACGGTGTGTGCAGTGAGTAGCCCTGCCGTCTCACAGCAAGAAACACTTGGGTTCGAGTCCGGGCTCGGGTGCCCCCTTTCCGTGTGGAGTTTGCACGTTCTCTCCGTGTCTGCGTGAGTTTTCACCAGGTTCTCCGGTTTCCTCCCATTGCCAGAAAAAAACACTATTTGGCACTAACATTTGCCAGACGCAGGATCTGGTAGATGGCTGCCTTCCCTCCCCCCGCCTCTCTGCGGTTTGTCGCGCGGCGCTGATGCGTTATCTTTGCACATAAACGAAACTGCGCGGCACTTTATAAGTGGTAGATTATTATTAGGAGAAAGAGCAACACCTAGTGTGCGTAGCAGGGAACTGAAGGAGCCTCTGTTCGGGTTTTTAAAGGAAACTTCCAAACGGTCATTCTCTAATGGCCTTTGGAAGTAACATCACAGGCAAATAATATCAGGAAATAATTTCAGAAAATAATATCACAGGCACGTCGCTCACAATCCAATTTGTAGAAAATAATGTTTTTCAAAGCAGACTAATGTATATCATTATCAGTACCCACTTAATCCTATACAGGGTCGCGGTGACCTTATCGCGGTGGAGGGGTTTGCTTGTCCGAATGAACACCAGAGCCAGTGCCGGATTGCGGCATGGGCTTTCGGGGCTGCAGCCCAGGGGCCTCCGCATATTTATTGAAACGTTATTTCATTTGTGAATGCTGAATCAAAGTATAAGTAGTCTAAATTATCTATTTTAAAAGCGTTCAATTACTATACTATGCAGTAAACATACACATTACATTTTTCTGTACATCTTTTTCCTTTTGAAAATATTACTGGGGGCCTCACGGTACCTGTAGCCCAGGGGCCTACAACATCTTAATCGGCTCTGCCCAGCGCTACGTCTGGAGCCTAGCAACCCTCGCTGGTCTCCAGTCCCCCTCGCTAGGCTCTCCGTTCGGCGAACAAATCTGGGGTCCGGCACACTCCCTTCCGGGGGGGGGGGTCTGCCCCGCTGACCCGTCGACCCCCGCAGGAGAACGGGCGCAGCATGCGGCAGGCGCTGTGCGGCAGCTTCGACGCGCTGTACGCGGCGCTGGAGGAGCGCAAGCGCGAGATGCTGCAGCTCATCGGACACGAGACGGACGGCCGCACGCAGCGGGTGCGCGCCCTGGCCACGCAGTGCTCGCAGCACCTGGAGCGCTCCTCCAAGCTGGTGGAGAGCGCGCTGCACTCCATGGACGAGCCCGAGATGGCCGTCTTCCTGCAGGTGACCCGCGGCCGCGCGCGCGAAGGCCCGGCGCGGCGCTCGCCGATACGCGCGACCGTCCGGCGAACGCGCCGACGCGATCGCTCGCCCCGCGCGTTCACTGTGACGCCCGCTGACGAATCCGCGCTCTCAGTCGCCCACTCCCTTGGTGAACGGGTCTGGAGTCTGGCACTCCTGCTAGGGTAAAGTCTAGTGGGAGGTTCACTTACGCCCACTGGCAAAGTCACACACTCGGTCGCCCACTCACAAACCCGCTCGCTCATTCTTTAGTACAAGAATTCGCTCACTCAATCGACAACGATGACGTCATCACAGTGCCTGTGCCAGAACAGGTGCACTTTGAGGCCACGTGAAGTGTAGATGGCTCGCCGACAGGAGGTCACAGGACAGACCCAGATGCCATGGGCTGCCTGACCGAGATGACTGACAGATGCACCAGCTGTGCTCCCCACCGTGGCAATCAAAGATCCCCCGTATAGCATTAACAGACTGCAGGGACCAGTGCCGCCAGCGAGCACCTGCGAAGGTCGACATGGCACACGAGGAGGTGGGTGACCAGCACCACGCCCGGCCGCCGTTGTCTCCCTAGTGGCAATGTTTACACACCACACTAGGTACTCATTTAAGGCTGAGTCGGCCTAGGGGAGGTCCAGGACCGGTTCAGAAAATCGTCACACGCACACACACACTCAAACGCACTAGCACACACAGCCACACCACTGGGGGGCAACCGGCCAACCCGGGTCAACCTGGACAGCGGCTGATTAAACCAGCAACAACATTGCGCGTTGACTGTAATTAGTCACATCAAGTTACGTTGCAGAGTGTTATGATTAGACATTATTAGCCTTTGTTTTTAATGAGGTTCTTTAAAGTATTCGCAGTTCCAACACGGAACTCCAACGCAAATATTTTGACCGTGATATTAGTTTCACTCCGAATATTAATTGTGTATTTACAATGCGGAGCTCCATCTTGACAGTAACGCACGGTCAATGTTGAGTAATTAAGGTGCGCGTTATTAGCAGTCACATCCGCGTCTCCGAGCGCCACTGTTTACAAAGCGCGGACAGAGTTTGACCGTTGCATCTTGTGTTTTCTTTTTTCCCAGAATGCAAAACCTCTGTTGAAAACGTAAGTACACTGTTACTAATTCACGTTTAACTTCCGAATAGTTGCAGGGCACCGGGGGAAACTTAATCAAGCCATTAAACCCTGGCAGTAGCTTGTCTTTGGACTGCGGTCAGAAACCAAGCGCACATGGCGAAAACTCACGCAGACACCGTGAGAACATGCAAACTCTGCACAGAAAGACACCCGAGCTAGGAGTTGAACCCAGGTCCTTCTTGCCGTGAAGCGGCAGCGTTACTTGCCGAACCATCGTGCCGCCCGGCATGGGAGGCGTGATATAAATATCAGGGAACCCATTAGGCTTTCATGGTCTTAAATTAGGATGGCAATGTGACGTAAAAACGCACAGAAATTATAACTGTACCGATGTAGGTTTGCACGGCTCGAGTCATAACGCTTGGCTTTTGAAAGCTGTTCGTTTTCGGGATAACCGTGCCACTGAGCGCTCAATTAAAAAAAAAAAAAATCACATTTTTTTTTGCTGATTTTCCGTTCTCTGTCGTTGTTGACATGCCGTTCTCTCCGCAGCCCTGTGCAGCGCTTTGTGACCCTCGGGTGAAAAGCGCTCTATAAATGCTATTATTATTATTAACGTGTATGTCAAAAACCCATTTTTCTGAGGGAGCATCCCCTAGACTCCCCCCGGTCTCTAAAGGGGACGCGGAGCCAGGTGATGTTTGTCCAATGGCGGCGCTGGCCACGTGGCGCTGTCACGCGGTGTCCGTGTGGCGTGCTGAGCAGGATCCTGGAGACGGCGGACGAGGCCGACGTGCAGGAGATGGAGAGCGGCTTCTCCAGCATGGACCACTTCTCCGTCGACTTCGCCCACGTGGAGGAGAAGCTCCGCGGACTCGACTTCTCTCGCGGTACCGGCCGCAGCACCGCACCGACAAAGCACCGCACCGGGAGAGCACCACACCTGGAGAGCACCACATCGACAGAGCACCACAAAAGGCACCCAACTCGCATCGATGCTAACGATGATAATTAGCAGCCCGGGGCGGCACGGTGATCCATCGAGTAGCGTTGTCGCTTCACAGCAAGAAGGGCCTTGGCACTGACCCAGCCCCCAAAAAGAGGCCAGATGTAGTTGTCACCTGTCCTGCTTATACCCAGGATCATCCTCACTTTTGAAGAGGCAGCTGTCCTGGGAAATCTGGACATTTTCCTGGAACAAGTCATTCATTCAAAGTCATGGTTATTTTGCCCAGTTACAAGCAGACAGTCTTCGCTTTCTTATTCTGTTTACCCGCACGAAATGTCCCGGTTAATTGGCCTGTGGACTAAATTGCCCCCGGTGCCCTGCGATGGACTGGCGTCCCATCTTGGGTATTGCCCTGCCTTGTGCCCTGTGTCTGCCGGGATAGGCTCTGGCTCACCGGCAACCTTGTGTCGGACCAGGCGGTTTTCTGACAATTAATGAATGAGTTGCGTTCTCGTTTGTGGACGACGACCGGACATGGCCACAGTGCCAGAGCCCGCGCAGGCCGCAGGCGAGGACGCCACGGGGGCCGAGTGGCTGGCCAATGAGCAGCCTCAGTGGGCGGAGCAGGAGGCGGACCTCGCGCAGGACGTCCAATCGGAGTGGAGCGCACCTGCGCCCGAGCACAAGGAGGAGGAGCCGCGAGAGGAGAGCCTGGGAGCCACGGCCGAGGTGAGACTTCGGGTCACTTCACGATAGACGATGAGATGCGTGTTCGTTGTTACAGCAGGAAAAAAAAACACACAGTGAGCTTGCAAGCTCTTTACAGCATTCCTGCATTGACACAACAAACACGAACGTTTGTAATAAATACGTAAATATGCATATGTCTAATTAACCAAATAAAAAAGTAACCATTTACATGCAGCATTGCACATAAGTGACTAAATAAATGAATAAATAGCCGTGTGCCTCATTTTTTCCTGACGGTCACGTCCTCTGATAACGGCTCGCATGCGCGACACCGTGTCATCACGAGGGCGAAAAACCGTGCCCATGCACGGATTCTCTTATCACGTTTGCATATTGTTCTGACTGTAAAAGCGGTGCTTTCAGGATAGCCGTTTAGAGCGTTCCTCCTCTCTGTATTCCAAAAGAGCAGCTCTTTGGAGGAATTCTCACACATCAAGCCGTGTAAACCTACATCAATACCTGACACTTTTGTTAAACTTAACAATACAGAAGCTCCCTGGAGCCTGTCAAGGCAAAGTACGTTTACTGGATTGAGTGCACATTGAGTCCACATTCTAGGCAGCAGTATGATTAACGTGGTCCGTTTATAACAGTTCGAGTTCCTAATAACGACACGACTTCACAATAGAGGTCCGTTAACGCCGGATTATTCTAACGAGAGTTATCAAGCTCCCCGTTACGGCCATAGCGAAAACATTAACGCATTCCACCTTAGGAGGAAAGCATTCAAAATCTTACGATGAAAGTGAAATAGTTTCTCCGTACGGTTAAAATAATGCGCCCTGTCACGCGCGGAGGGTTTGCTGCTCTGTTGACGCGAGTTTGTAAGCGTTGTCCCCCGTACGGAAACTAATTACAAAAATCCACAGGTTGAAAATCGGAGAACGTGTTTTGAAAAGAATAACCTAACTCTGACTAAAATGTTACGTGTATTGCTTTTGGAGTAAGAACCTGTTCCTTGGCAGAGTTTAATTTGTGCATCCACAGCTAACCCAGCCGTGTGCATCACTCTCGAATGGACCCGAATCAATAATGACTTCACCGTTGACATCCTTTGTCGATACCGGTCTAATCACCACGACGCCCACCTTGAGTTGTGAATGGATTGCCCATTAAGAAGCACGCGTTTGTCAAATGCACACCGGTGTGATATTTCACTCGGAGGAGCGGTGGCAAAGTGGTTAGCGCACTGCGCTGTAATCACAACAACCTGGACTCCTTTCCCCGGCCGAGGCCAACACGAGTGGCGACATCTGAACCGGGCTTCGGCCTCACACACCCGCACTGACCAGTGCGATGGAGTATGGTCAAACAACTCCCGGTACTGACACAGCATGGGGTGGCCTTCAGCTAGCAGTGGATTCACAACGGCTGGCTGTAAATGATCACTACACAGTATTAATAGATATTTAAGTGTAAGAGTGTCAGTAGTTCGGAATTGCTATTCAAACCAATTTTGTGTTTGGATACACGAGTCAACATTTGGTTTTAGCTATGCAGTATTCAACAAAGTCTTCAATACTGATAGTCGGAACATTTGATACAAATGTATGATATTCGCGGTGAGAGGCTTTCCACCGCCTCCCAGCGTTCACGTCGCGATCCCTGACAAGGTAGTACTTGGTATTGCCTGCGAATTCTACCAAACACTTCGAGAAGCCGAGCTGAAAGACAACAATGTGTAGAAGCTAGCCATCGTGCTTCGAAGAATCGCAAAGAAGAAGACCGACTCCCTCAGAAACACAGACGCTAGCTATCGCGCGCCGTGTGCAAATCCGCGCTTCAACACACCGTCCAGCATGAACGGCATTTAACAACCTTATTAAATAGAAACTGCCCGGTACACTTGTATATAATGGAAACAAACTGTAGGCCAGTGGACTTTGTAAATTATCACACATTGTACGTGTTTATGCTGTCAGGCGGCGTTGCTGTTAATGACCGATTCCCGACCCACCGCCAGAGTAACCCGAGGATACAGATCCAAAATCGGTTATCGTGTTGTCAAACTCACCCCTGCCATAGGAATGTGGAATTTCCACGACCGTCTCAAGGCTGCAGAGATGATTAGCACATGCCTTCCTGATTTTTGTGAAAAACACCGATTTTTTTAAACGTATTTTTGTATTTACTTAAATGTACAACGTATGCACACACACACACAGATTGCCCGTGTAGCCGCTACCAGACTTGCCACAAGGCTTGTTGACAGTCACCCGTGAGGTCTGCCGCATCACGCGTGATGGTTGGGCGGCCAGCTCTCCGCCCAGTGCTGACGTTTACACACACTACACCGCGTAGTGATTTGAGGCTGAGTTGACCTAGGGGCAGCCCAGGATTCACCACTGACATTAGCCAAGGCCGGGTGAGGAATTGAACTTGGGTTAGCAGGTGCTCAGTGCAGTGCGCTATCCAGTGCACCGCCGTTACCCGTCATAAATGCCGCGTATGTCTAAATGCCACTAAGACTAAGGATCCCCGTACAGCCGTAACAGACTGTAGGGTCAAGTGCCGTTAGCGAGTAGCACCTACGAAGATCGACACGGCGCACGAGTAGGTGGGTGACCAGTACCACGCCCGGCCGCCTTTGTCTCCCTAGTGACGATATTTACTCACTGCACTAGTCAACCTAGGGGAGGCAAAGAAACCGGTTCAGAAAATAGTCGCTGGTGTTGGTGGCCGTGAGCTGGATTCGAACTCGGGTCACCAGGTTTTGTAAGCCCAGCGGCCAGCGCACTAACCACAGAGCCACGTATAAATTGCACGCGTACGCACACATGCATGTGCTCACTTGTTCCTCGCGGAACGTCCGACGGAAGCGACCAGCAAACGCGGGGGCGTCGAGCAGTTATCGCGCGAGACGAATAACGGTGCCAAATGCCCCCCGTGGATGTGCCGTGACTGTGCCCCCATTTCACCCCCTCCATGCCACCGCCACATCGCGATCCATCCCACGCTTGCCAACGACGCGCCGCCGTGTGCTGCCGCTCCATGCGTCTCACGTCGACGTTTGGGTTTCGCTCAACTCGATCCTCTCTGGTGAGGAAGCGGTCATCGCTCGCCCCGCTCACTAAATTATAACGATAATCTATTACACTCACACAGTGCCTTTCACCCAGAGGCTCCCAGACGGTGAGGTGCAGGAGAGGCAGCCACGCGGGCAGCCGGCGCCAACCTCCCAGACACTGCGACCCTATATATTACGATGGTCTCGGCCGATTAATTAAGGAGTGTTTTTGTTTGTTGGGGGAGGAAACCAGAGAACCCGGAGGAAACCCTGAAGAGGGGGAGAACACACAAACTCCGCAAAGAAAGGCGCCCGAGGTGGGAATCGAACCGCCTCGGGTAGGACCTTCTGTGACGCACTGCGCCACCCTGCCACACAAGTGGTGCCAGATCTCGATGACCTCTCACGTGACTGAATTCGAGCAAACTCACGCGTTCTTCTGAGGTCATGATAGAATAAGGAAATAGTGTTGAAGTTTCAGAAGAGTAATCAATAAGCTGAAATAGGACGAAAAAGCCTTGGTGTTGTGCAGATAAAATTAGCACTTGTGATCGATTCAAACCTGGCACCCTCCACGTGGATATACAGTACATACAAACACTTGTATGTACAGTACATACAAACACTTGCTCAATTACATAGATTATATATATACACAGATGATGAAATGGTAATGATGAAATCAATCAGTGACGGATTGATTCAACCAGTCTTGTGAGAGACAACATTGAACTGACATTATAATTTGCACGAGGGATGCACGGTTTTGAAAATATTATTTTAAAGAAATGCCTGGAATAAATAAGTACTTGAGCGGAGGGAAACAACACGGATCAAACACACTAACATAAACCAAACAAACATTTTCGAAAATTACAACTAAACGGCAAACATAAAAAGCGAAAACACGTATACGTTACGATGTAAACGACAACAAACATCCGATGAACGACAATGTGACGTTTCTAAGCATATTAAAGAGATAAAGTGTAGCGCTAAGTGGGGTATAAAATGAATAATAGATATGACACCGAGTGCGAGGGCTTTCAAGAGAGTCTCGTGCGCGGAAGGGAGGAACGCGTGATGGCGAAAAGCTCAGCGCGTTAACAAACATTATCAATCAATCGTAACGATGCAGGTTTTCACGGCTCGATATGTGATGACAATTGCTCTTTCGTGTTAGCAGTGTCGAGCTTTCCTCATCTCTCCTTCGCGACGTTTCGCCTCCGACATTGCAGGCAACAGCAGGATGATGCACCGATCAATGACGACCAGAGCAAAGACAGAATGTGGAAGTCAAAGAAATAACTACAATGCAAAGTCACAAACTCACAAGTTACAAAGCCACGATAGTTAAATAAGCTATACAATCTGTGTGAACGCGATTGGCAATACGTGGGTAGACACCATTCATCCCCACACAGGTGTCACAGTTCTGTCTGTAGTGACGGCGAATTGGGGCAAAAACATTGCAGGGCTTGAGCACACATCTGACAGTTGGAAAGCGAGCGAGTTCGCACCTCGTGTCAGCGGCTGACCCGGCTGAATCACTGCTCCTCGGGGTCAGCGTAATGAGTTCCACTGCTTGTCAAGTCACTGGCGGGCGCTGTTTAACCCCCGGCAGAGCCAGTGGGAAATATCCGCTGATGCCCGAGCTCCGGCACTAGCAACCGTGATTTACATTTCCAACGCGTCTCTCACCCAAAGGTCGCACGGCACTGGACAAAAACCAAGATTGAGAAAAAAATAAAATAAAAGAAACAAACACAGCACGCCGGCTGATAAGTACTGAAAACGCTAAAACCCCACGACCAGGATCCATCCAACCGCTTAATCCTGCACATGGTTGCAGTTAAGCCGGAGCCTATCCCGGCAGACAGAGGGGCAAGGCAATACCCATGTTGGGACGCCAGTCCATCACAGAAGCACCGGGAGCAATTTAGTCCGCAGGCCGATTAACCTGTGCAGCAACAGCATGTCACGATTGCGAATTTTCCATCCATCCATTATCAGAAACCGCGTAATCCTACACATGGTTGGGGTAAAGCCGGAGCCTATCCCGGCAGACACAGAGGGGCAAGGCAAGGCTATACCCATGTTGGGACGCCAGTCCATCACAAGGGCATGGGGGAAAATTTAGTCCGCAGGCCAATTAACCTATGCAGCAGCATGCATGTCACGATTGCGGTTTTTTTTTTTTTAAACGGCGTACACCGAAACGAAGTGCGTCGGCGTGCCGCGCGGGATCGGGGTCCCGGCCGCCCGCGCTCTGTGTGTGTGTGTGTGTTGACTAACCGCGCGCGGGAGAGACGCCCGCCAGCCCGTCACCCGCGAACAAAATCCCGGCATCTTGTCAACGGGGGTTTGTGGCGGCCAGGCAGCAGGGAGCGCCCATGGGGGCCATGAGGGGGACAGGCAGCCCGACGCTCAGTTCTGGTCGTGCGGGGAGGAGGAGGAAGCGGCGGAGGACCCGGTGCCGCAAGTGAGGAGGCCCGAGGGGCCGGGGGACGCGCGGCCTCCTCCGCCGCAGCCCGACGGCGCCCGCGGGCCGGCCACGCTCACAGGTCAGTGCGCCCCGTCTTCCCGAGCGGCCACCGCGCAGCCACGACGGGGGAGGGGGATGGAAGGCGAGAAGTAGGGAGCGCCACGAGGGAGGGAGGGAAACTGCGGCGGTCTCAGTGATGATGGGGCCCCAGGCAAAAAGTCAATGATGGATTCCAAACCAACCCCACACCGATCGGAAAGCACTGAATCCACCAAATGAATGTTACAATAACGGACTTCAATTTTAATCGTAGATTTAATGTGTTTACTCTAACAGAACGCCAAGCAGTAAAGTATTCAATTGTGAAACTATTGTGGAGTTGTCTCCCGTAAGCCCCCAACCACGGGGGTGGGGGTCGTACGATTGCCTGGGTTGTCCCATGGTTAAGACTGCCAATGCCAGGGAGGGATGGAGCGAGGGAGGGAGGGAGTCTATGGACACGCGTCTACGTGTGAATTACACAGTCGATCACGATGTGAGTCTTAGTGTCTCGAGCGGCGGAGCGGTGCGGTTGGCACTGTGTCTGCCGGGATAGGCTCCGGCACGGGAGGTAGCCAGGCCACTGTGCGGGGCGCGCTGTGGTGCGGCACGCTCCGGCGGCCGTGGCTGACGCCGGTGTTGTTGGATGAGTGAATAAACATCGTACCGAGTTAATCACCTGACCAAGGAACTGTGTTCTTGCTCTAAACGCTTTGTCCTCCAGGGAATGATCGTAATTATAAAGACCTCCAGCAATAAGGAGGCCGTGGCGCGTCTTTAATTACCGCAAGAAAAATTACTGGCCGACGGGTCTTTTACACTTCAGAATTTTTACGATAACCTTCATTTCACAAGCAAGGTGACCTTGCTGCGGTTTATATTTCACTTGTCTTATCAGCCTCCGAATCCAAAGACCACTGGCTCGGTGCCTCGAACGTTAACGGCAGGAACAGCCACCCAGAAATAACATTTCGTCACAGGTTGAATTCACAAGCAGAATGTATTGGTTTTGGTGCAAAAATTAGCGCCTAAACAAAGACGATGGGATGGATGATATTCATGTAGGTTTTCCACGGCTCGATGTACGAAAATTGCTCTCAAGAGTCGCTCTTGCGGGATAGCCGTGTCGAGCGTTCCTCACCCTCTATTTCGCGTTGGAGGCGTCATCAGCCTGATGACGACGCCTTGCCAGCAATTTCTCCCAAGAAAAATACCCAAAACAGGTTTCACCCTTTCAAAACAACCGCTGGAATACACACACACACACACACAACACATGTAGGTAGGAGGGTTTGCTTAACTGCTAATCCAACCATAACATTTCATCCATTCCACGACGACCATTCCAGTCTAACGCTCTTCTCGCATTCTTGCGAGTGTCCGCTGCGCGCACGTTCCCCAAACCCAAGCATGTTGAGCTCTCCGTGGCGGTTCTTTCGCGACAGCATCATCAGGATGCCTCCCACGTGGGAGGCGACACGTCGCAAACGAGAGAGCAGGAACGCTCGACGCGGCCATCCCGAAAGGGCAGCTACGGAGAGCGATTGACATCGCACATCGAGCCGTGACAAACCTACACCGTTACAAATAATGTGAAAAAAGATACGCAGTTTTGCCTTTTCTGGCAATGAGACAAGTGTTAAGCTCTTAAAAACACCCCATGGACACGTTTTTTTTACAAAGGGTCCAGTTTGCAAGAAACCACACATGCTTGTGGCAAAACCATGCAACCAAAAAATGCTACGATCTTCTTTGCGATTCTTCGCAGCACGATGGTCAGCTTCTGGACATCGTTGTCTTTCAGCTCGGCCTCGAAGTGTTTGGTAGAATTCGCAGGCAATACCAAGTATTACCTGACAGGGATCGCGACGTTAACGCTTCTACCTTGACCCCCATGCTACGATAATATTGCGTTGTCGTTGAAACCGATTGGCCCACACCAGAGACAACGTTCTTAATATCCCAGTCACAGTGTTAGCCAAGTGTTTCCAAAAGGCAAGCAGTTTCGGACAGTGCAAATATCAATGCAACAGTAGCTCGGATATAGCTGTTGGGTCTATGCGCACCTTAATGCCAGTGTACAGAGAATGTCTCCATCATCTAATGTATCCATCATCTAACGTATCCATCATGTACACTCCACCGTGTCAACGCGCCCGTTGGACCACCCGTGCCGCCCGCCCGCCCGCGCTCGCTTCCCATCCCACGCTGCCGTGTGCTGTTTGTACGTCTGCCGTCAGGACTTAGCCTTCTGCATTGCAATCATGGCCGGACTGCTCATCCTGCTGCAGCTGTGGAGTGAGGTTGAGAAGGCTGTGGCTGTCACTCGCTCTGCCATCCCATGGACATAGGTCCGCCCATCACCATCATGCTCATCGCCATCGTCGCCAGGTACCCGATTGCCCCCCACCCCCCACGACCCCCGGCACAGCCAGGGGTCCGGTGTACGCGTGCCTCGCCGGGGCCCCCTCGTGCTGGCTGAGCGGTTCGTACGGGCAGTCCGATAAACGTGCAACGTTGCGCCAACGTTGGTCTAACTTTACGTGTAATTTTTAATCGCTGCGGGTAGCGCTTTCTAAAGCAGGGGTTCTCAACCTTGTGCACCTCGAGGTCCACTTGGGTCTGGTCTCCACGGACCGCCAGGTGGCGCTCGCGGCACCACTGATGGGTCGCGACCCACCGGTTGAGAACGGCGGTTCTAAAGCACGATCCTGCTGTAGAAGACGCACCGCGTTTAACCACCACGAGAGGGCCCGTAACCCATGACCTCACGTCCCACTCACCCCGTGTGCCTTGTTTCCATGAAGCCGGTTTTCTGCTCCGTGTGTCGATGTGGCTCCTGGTCTTGTGGCGAGCCGCGTGTTCCTTTTGTTCCTAAAGCGTCACTCCGAATGACACAGCAGCCATTCCTGGGAGGGCAGATAGAGCAGCCACACACTGAGTCGGAGGGCCCCTTCATTCATTCATTCATTATAGGGTCTATACCCAGTGTGGGACGCCAGTCCATCGCAGGGCAACGGGGCCAATATAGTCAGCAGTCCAATAAATCGCGGCAGCAGAATGCCGTTGGACTGTGGGAGGAAACCGGAGTGCCCGGCGAAAACCCAGGCGGACACGGGGGAGAACATGCAAACTCCACACGGAAAGGCACCCGAGCTGGGATTCGAACCCGGGTTAATCTTGCTGTGAGGTGGCAGCGTTAACTCATCGCGCTACTGGGCCACGCAGGGCCCCTTTAAACCAGGCACCGGGCGTGAGCTCAGAAGCTCCTCTTAGCGAGGTGAGCTCATCGCCGTCTGACAGAATGCCGTAAGCGTTTCACCAAACTCACCGTGGAGGAGCCGCGCGAATCACACTGAGCTTCACTCGGGCATCGTAGAGACAACGGGAAGTATCAAGAACGGACATGGCGTTGCTTGCCGGCTCCCGCTCGCAACGGAGCATCACAGGGACAGCGTGAGGGTCAAGGTAGAAGCGTTCACGTCGCGATCCCTGTCAGGTAGTACTTGGTATTGCCTGCGAATTCTACCAAACACTTCGAAGCCGAGCTGAAAGACAACGATGTCCAGAGGCTGACCATCGTGCTTCGAAGAATCGCAAAGAAGAAGAAGAAGGGACAGCGTGCTCGAGTCTGGCAACAACTGATTCCAGTCTGGGAACTGGTCTAACACGAACGGGGTCCGGATAGGAGCTTTTTTAAAGAATCATTCCCACCCACAAACACTGCCACGTTTGCCCAGATTGACATAAATTAGCAAAGTGCCCGCCCCACGGGCGAGACTGAGCCAAGCGTGTGACATGTTCTTCTGACGTCATGATGAAGGCGGCATAGCGCTCAAGAGGGTTGATGGTTCGAGGTCAAATAGAGTTCAAATTTCAGAAACATGATCAATACGTGTTGTGCAGAAAGCGTTTGAATCAGGGTTTCTCCCAGTGCGGACATACATGCATTCACACATACATAAACACTTGCTCCATTAGATATCGATTAAACGTGAGGACGTTCCATCCCTAGCAACGTGGTTAATTCGGCGGTAACACCTCAACCGGCCCTCACCGTGTCCAACCACAGCAACACAACCCAGCATCGCGGGATTGAAATGCAATGACAGCCGGATATAAGCACACCCAGAATATAACAAGCCCAATTCTGAAATAAGCAACACACGCTCGCGTTGTACCGGGGCAAAGGGCAACCTTTGATTACAAGCACTGCTGACCTTAACCCTGGAAGGTGTGCTCATACCGAGCTCACGCCGCACTGAGCTGCATTTCCAGAAACCTGTCACGAGTGTGTGGGTGACTCAGCCCCCTCCGCGCCCCTCCCCCGATCCCCCCACCAGCCGCCAAGCTGATGAATTGTCCAGATTGCAGAATCCATCCATCATCCATCCATTGTCAGAAAACGCTTAATCCTGTACACTGTACTGGGTCGCGGTGAGCCGGAGCCTATCCCGGCAGACACAGGGCGCAAGGCAGGGCTATATGCAGGATGGGACGCGAGTCCATCACAGGGCACCGGGGGCAATTTAGTCCGCGGGCCAATTAACCTATGCAGCAGCAGCGTGTCTTTGGACTGTGGGAGGAAACCGGAGTGCCCGGCGAAAACGCACGCGGACACAGGGCGAACATGCAAACTCCACACAGAAAGGCCCCCGAAACCGGGATTCGAACCTGGGAATTCTTCTTGCTGTGAGGCAGCAGCGGTACTCACCTTGCCGCCCTGCAGAATCCATCCATCCATTTTCTAAACCGCTTGTCCTGGTGGGGGTCGCCCTGCAGAATCGTTTTATTTAAAACATTACAGTGAGCGTCTCGCCCCTGGTGTCTGCTGGGGTCACGCGAACCCATCACATACGGACTGAACAACATAGATTGTCACACACGATTTGTCACGTATCTCTCACGCTGGTCAATCAACACACATTGATGGATCTATCTAGTTGTCCTAATGTGTTGTTGAGTGAGGCTGTCGGTATCTGCTGGTGTTAATAATGTCCCTGAAAACACCGACATGTTGCTGCTGCCGCCTTTAATTTGTCTGTGGTTGATATTCACGTGGGCGGCACGGTGGCGCGGTGAGTAGCCTTGCCGCCTCACGGCAACAAGCCCCTGGGTTTGAATCCCGGCCCGGGTGCCTTTCTGTGTGGAGTTCTCCCCAGGAACTCCGGTTTCCTCCCACAGTTCAAAGTCACGCTGCTACCTGGGTTAATTGGCCTGCTGATTCACATGTCCCTAGTGCCCGGCGATGGACTGGCGTCCCATCCTAAGTCTAGCTCTGACTTGCATCCTGTGTCTGCCGGGACAGGCTCCGTCTCCCCGCGGCCCTGTACAGGATTAAGCGACCACTCAAAGTGAACGATGTCGTTGTTGCTGCTCGGCGTGCCGCTGATTAGATATTTGATGGCGTGTGATCCTGTGTCTTCTCCGCCAGGTGTAGCTATGTCCGAATTTGAGTTTTGACGGAGGCTCCCGGGAGATGGAACGCAACGGAACCGTGACGTCAAATGAGCCGGCATTGTCACGACAACCGAGGACGCCGATCTCCTTTCATCTCACTCTGCTTTTACTTTTAACGTTTGTGTTCAGGGTTTTGTTACCGTAG
This sequence comes from Geotria australis, assembly GCA_036362915.1. NCBI lineage: Eukaryota > Metazoa > Chordata > Hyperoartia > Petromyzontiformes > Geotriidae > Geotria > Geotria australis. Next base: position 1,380,085 of record JAZEWU010000002.1, read on the forward strand.
CTTCTTGGCAATGTGTTGGTTTTCAAGCTGAGCGCAATCAACGCTCGGCTCTGGCTCAGCGTGAGTGGCGGAGTCGCGTGTTGCATGCGGCGCTAGTCCGTGCTGATTGCAACACGGGAGACCAAACCCGGACACATCTCTCAGTCAGCACGAATGTCTATCGTCAGTTCTCTGTAGTTTACAGCAATACCGTTCGATAGAAGAGCAGTCATGTTTTACACGTTTAAAGCGGCTTTCAACAAAAGGTCGCAACGCGCTGAATTGTCACCGGACCACAGGACAGATCAATTCCTGACACGCGACGGAGATGTCAGTTTCCGGACCGTCAGGTCCGTGGAGCTGGCCGCCACTGACACCGCTGACAACTTAAAATCAGTCTTATATGTTTGCCGATACATCGCGTCGCAGCGAGATGCTTACCGTGTGTATCAGAGTGCCGTGTTTAGATAAGTTGTAGTTCCACCACCCCTTCCCATTCAGAAGATTGTTTTGAAAAAAACAATTACGCGTTATAAAAAAAACAAACGCACACTGACCTGAGTGTGTCCGTCAATCAACGGACTCAGTGTGGTGGAGGAGGCCTTCATCCAGCAGTGGATTGATAATGGCTGAATATTATTATAATTACATTAAAAGCTAAATGAAAAACAACAACAATTGTCCTCTTACAGTTATCCAAACATACGTCAACTTCCATCGAGGATAAGCCACAAACACGTGTTGTGAGCGTGGCGGCACGGCGGCGTAGAGGGTACCACTGCCACCTCACAACAAGACGCACCCGGGTTCGATTTCCAGCGCGGGTGTCTTTCTGTGCATAGTTCGCATTTTGTCCGCATGGTTTTTCGCCGAGTACTACAGTTTTCTCCGACAGTCCAAAGATACACCGCTGCCTAGTTTAAATGACCTTCTGACTAAATCACGCCCGGTGCCCTGCGATGGACTGGCGTGCCATCACTGGTATAACCCTGCCGTGCGCCCCGTGTCTGCCGGGATAGGCTCCGGTCCCCCCGCGACCTTTTACAGGATTAAGCGAGGACTGATGATCGTGATGATGATGATGATGTACGCCGGAGTGTTCGCGCGAAGTGAGGCGGCGGCGAGGTGCGAGCACGTGACCAGAACGACAGGCAGGGAAAGTGACCCAGGATCAATGGAGAATTGCTCTCCATAGCTGCTCTTGCGGGGTAGCCGTGCCGAGTGTTCCTGCTCGGGCGTTCATTAACGTTCAGAAGCCTGACGATGCCTCCGACGTTGGAGGCGAAACGTCGCGAAGGAGAGAGGAGGAGCACTTGACACGGCTATCGCAAAAGCACAGCTATGGAGAGAAATCCCCACAGCAGAAGTTGACGTGATTTCGCTTTTGCATTCACAGTGTTTATCCTTCTTACAAAACATCGTGTTTAATGAACATCTATTGCTTTAGTGGCAGTGGTACTGGTTATTTTGTGTACTCTTAATTGTATTTGACTGTGGCGATTATGTGCTACTATGTGCTTCGGTACGATACCGATATATAGCCGAACATAATGGACAACATCTAAACACAAATAACGAATAATCTTTGTACACTTCCATGATATGCAATACATGTTCATTGCAGTGTTTTGTAGACAGGATTAGTAAAGTATTTCACATAAGCCAAACCACTTCTACTTGACGATTTTCTAGCCCGTCCCCTATAAGCCCCCCTCCGGAAATCTTAGGTGGAAACGAAGCCCTGGTGTCATCAGGGTGTGTAAGACCCCCAGCTTGAGACTCATGTAGACAGAGGTGACAGTCAGCCGGTACGGTCCGGTACGGTGGACCGCTAAGAGAGTGGCCTAGGTGTTCAGTATGCTACATGTGGGAGGAATGACTTATGACCGTACCGGTAAGGGGTTTAAGTTACTATCACCTCTGAATGTTGGCTTCAGATAAAGTTGACGGGTGAATGCGAAATCAAATGGAATGCGTATTGTACTTGATGCAGGTGTTGATGCTTCCAACGCGGGAGGCGAAAGGTCGCGAGCGAGAGAGGGAGATCGTTCAGTGACACGGCTATCCCGAAAGAGCAGCTCTGAGGAGCAACCGTCGGGATGCGTATCGCTCTGGCCGTGACGAGGTGGAGAGAACGATGTTCGCGAGAGAGAGGATCTGTGTGAATTTTATTTTAAGTCAGACGGAAAATCGAAGGTGTTGGCCAGATTCTTAAAATGGAAAAGTAAATAAAGCCACGGAAGAAATGCTAAAGTAATTCACTGTTAATAAAAATGCAGTTTTCATTATTCCGATTCGCCGCGCAAAAATGCGCACTCTTAATTATAAACGCGAGTTTCCGAATGTGTGCGTTTGCTTGCTCTGCCTATTGGTGGTTACATCAGTTTCGCTCGGTGCGTGTTCATGTGTTGCAGCTGAAATAAAAAAACAACGATTACGTTGCAAGTCTTAACGTTTGTGATGATGTCCCTTGATTCCTGTCCGAGCGTCTCCTCGCAACGAGCGGCCGCGTGAAGGAACAGCAGGTGGAACAAACGACGCGGGAACGTCTCGGGGCAACGTGACTCACCGCACGAGGAGAGGGGGAACCGCGTGTTGATGCAGCGTCTTGATGGTGCGGAGAGCTTCGCGTGCTCCAATGAACCCCACAGCTATGCCACCTGGAGTCCAGTGCTCCTGTCAGGGTCTCTCTTGGTGAACAGGTCTGGAATCTAGCGCTCCGGCTAGGGTCTCCCTTAGCGACAACCCACGCAAGACACAGGAAGAACATACAAACTCCACACAGAAAGGCGCCCGAGCTGCGATTCGAATCCGGGCTCTTCTTGCTGTGAGGTGGCAGCGCTACTCACCGCACCACCGTGCCGCCAATCATATTATTTGTTGAGGTTAAATAAATTCGTAACAAATGGAACAAAACATTTCAAGCGTTCCACACGTCTTCAAGTGGCATGACGATACTATTTATTGTGTTGGAAACTTACAAAATGTTTAACCACATTGCATAAGGCAATTCTAAATTGCTATACAGTCCTACGCACTGACATCGATCACAACACGGAAATGTACTGATGCAGGTTTGTCAAGACTCGATGTGTGAGCATGGCTCTCCACAGCTGCTCTTTCGGGATAGCCGTGTCGAGCGTTCCTCCTCTCTCCATCGCGACGTTTCTGATGATTTCTCCACTTTGATGGCATTATTGGACGTGGGAGGAGAAACATCGCCAAGCAGAGAGAAGGAACACTCGACACGGCTATCCCAAAAGAGCAAGTAGAGAGAGCAACAAGATAAATAGATTTGTATTATTACAACAGAAAATACTCCGGGGAGTTTGCAAGCTCTGGATGCGGGATTCCTGTGATGCAACAGTGGCTCCTGTCTCTAACACTGCCTCCTATCTCTAACACTGCCTCCTATCTCTAACACTGGCTCCTACCTCTAACGTTTGCAAGCTCTGGATGCGAGATCCCTGCAATACAGCAAACGTTCCAACTATCCAACGCAAGG
>JAZEWU010000002.1:1383813-1401433 GCA_036362915.1 Geotria australis
TCCAACGTTTGCAAGCTCTGGATGCGGGATCCCTGCAATACAGCAAACGTTCCAACTATCCAACGCAAGGGAATGTCATATTGGGTGATCTTAGCCATCGTGAGTGTGGGTGGATAAACGGGTGTTTACAAGACAGCAGTTAATAATGCAAAAATCAGACGTCTCACGGGCCAGGTAAGGTCATCTTTACAAGTGACACCGGTACACGTTACACGATTGTAGTGGTCAGATATTCAAGTGAATTGTCAACACGCGCGTATAACTCACTTATAACTGGGTTACATCATGCTGGAAGATTGACGTGGCGGCGGAACCTGACTACACGTGGCGTTGCATACAACCCGGCGCATCGAGGGCTCGTAGCACACCCAGCCGGCAACGTGTGGTTAAAGTGCTTGCAGAAACACGCGATAATGCCGATGATCGTTTCCGTAACTCGAATGCCCCCGAATATCCTTTCTTCTTATAACGAGGCTTTACTTTATACGTTCATACACGGCATAAGGAAACAGGTAGTGAGAAGCGAAGGGAGATAACTGTGTGATGGAGAATTTGGATATGGAAAGGCGGGGTGGAGCGGTGGCACAGTGGTTAGCGCACTACACTGGGTGCCCGGGGACCCGAGTTTGATTGACGGCCGCGACGAACATCATTGGCAAAAGATAACAACACGTGTCATGGGCTTCCCTTAATCCGTCACGTTACTGTGTCTTCAAAAATACGCTCTAGTTTCAATTGCCGATATGTGTTGAAATGTTTTGCTTACAGCGCTGGATTCTGATAGCACAACACCAACGAAGCACGGGAGATTTTTCTTGTGAAGATATTAATTCTATGGACTCTGTACTGTATGGGTCTCTATGTATCTGTGTGGGTCTATGTATACTCTGTATAGGCATACATCTTTAAACGGATAGGATGCGTTTTCAAGGCTTGTCTGCTAAACAGAAAATCCGTTAAGAGCGGACGTTATAACATGGTTCATTATCACTGTAAAGTATTTCTTAAATTAATACTATAATTACAATACTGTACTACTACTATTAATAATAATGCAGTAAAATAGTAACAAATAAAACCCTAAGCATGTTTATAGACGATGTATGTTCACAGGAGCCTTGGGGATGCAGTGCAAGTGCTATATTTACGATTATAGAACGTTTATTAATGAATATTTTTTTCTCGTCCGTTAAACGAAAATTACGTTGGCCGATGCTTCGTTAAAAGAGGTAATGCCTGTACATTATTTTGTTTTTGAATGTTAACATCGACTGATCAAACACTGTGGGATCAACCTGGGTAGAAGACCCAGGTTCAAGTGCGGCTTAACGCTCACGATGACGAAAGCTTTACGAGCGGACAGGTGCACACGATACGCTCTCTATACGCGGGTGAGAGTGCGCGGGCGATAGGAGCGCGGCCGCGTCGGGGACAGGCGTCGATCCAAACAGGCGGACCGCTGCTAGCCGATGTTCTCCATCATCTTGCGGTTGGAGTCCGCCTGGTTTGACAGCTGCTCCACCCTGGCCATCTGCAGCATCTCACGGAGGATGTGGAACGTGAGGTCTAGCGAGAGCGGCGGCTCCTCGGCTCTCATCGCTCGCCTCCGCTTCTCCTCCTGCTCCTGCTGCCGCCGCACCGTCACCTCATCCACCTGCTCCTCCACCGTGGACCCCGATAGCAGGTTTGAGCGCGGCTGCAGGGCGCGCGCATCCCTGCCGGCCGCGCTCAGGGCGACCAGGACAGCCTCCAGCTCTCGGGGGAAGGAGGAGGTGGAGGAGGGCTGTCGGTTGAGCGCCGCCAGAATGACGGGGGAGCGTCCGCGCTGGAGGAACGACGGAAGACCCGGAGCTACGGCGCTGGTGTGCACCGCGCAAGGGAAACACGCCGCCAGCAGCAAGAACAGCAGCACGCCTCGCCGGGGCTGCATCCTGGCGCCGTTCGCCCACCACCCCCGAGCGCTGCAGCAACAAAGCAATACATTGTAATGTTCATTCATTCATTCGTGTATTGGCACAAACCGCCCGATCCTCTACGGGGTCGCGGTGAGCCGGAGCCTATCCCGGCAGACACAGGGCGAAAGGCAGGGATATGCCCAGGATGGGTAGCCAGTTCATCGCAGAGCACCGGGGGAAATTTAGTCCGCAGGTCAGTTAACCTATGCCAGCAGCATGTATTTGGACTGTGGCAGGAAACCGGAGTGCCTGGCGAATTATAATAATAATAATAAGTATTATGTAGATTCGTTTAAAAGTGATATTTGATTGGTGGTTGCTTTTCAAATCTGTTCTTTCGGCATAGCCGTGTCGAGCGCTCACACTCTCTCTTTTGCGACGTTTCGCCTCCCACGTTGGAGGCATCCTCAGGCGTTCTGAGTTCCGAGTGTGTCTAAATAGCCCTGTGTTGTCCATATATTTAATTTGCACGATGGTTGTATTGCAGGAATCCCGCTTCCAGAGCTTGCAAGCTCCCTGAGTGTTCTCTGCTGTAATAATAGACATATATATATATAAAACTCAAACACTCTCGGAACTCAGAGCGCCTGAGGATGCCTCCAAAGTGGGAGGCGAAACGTCGCGAAGGAGAGAGAAGGAAGCGAGACGTTAACGAACAATTAATCACACTAGCAGAGTACCCGCCCTACGGACGATCCTTGTTCCAAGCGTGTGACACGTTCTTCTAACGTCAAGATGAAGGCGGAAGTGTGGCGTAAGAGGGTTGATGGTGGTACTGGTGCAAAAGTGGGAATTTGAGGCTGAAATAGCGTTTTGTGACCCTCGGGTGAAAGGCGCTCTATAAATGCTATTATTATTCTTATTATTAATGAATGAGTGGGAAGTGAAGCTGAGATAAGACGTGACAGCCTTGGTGTTGTGCAGGCCGACTTATAATTATCACTATTATTATTCGTAAACAACAGACGGGTTGCCAAAATTAGACGCTCTGGTTTAGATTACCTATGTCGTATTTACTGAAACATTTCGCTTACGATAATTAATATGCTTTCGCAGTAAACGAAAACATCACGGGAAGTTACTCACCGATCTGTACAGCAAGAAGCGTCACTTTTGGGGGTGGAGGGTGGGTTTTAGTAAAGTATCATTTTTAGAGAGGAGCGCTTGTTTCGTGTCTAGATCACGAAGGTGATCGTGCGTCTAAGAACGAGCCCCGGTGCCGAACGCCAACCCGTGTGACCCCCGAGCCGGTACCTGTGGCGGCGGCGGCGGTGTCTCGGCTGCTCCGGGAGTCGAGGTCGCGTCGGTCGGGAGCCACACGGGTTGGTGTAACGGACTGAGCGCCGCGCGCCGGCAGCGACCTTTATAGCGGCGCGACTCCTCCTAACGACGGCATCAGACCCCCTCACCCGAGCCAGCGAGCGCCCCCCCCCCCCAGGCTGGCTCCCCCTTCCTTCTGCAAGTCTCCTCTCCCCAAACACCCCCCATGTCTTCCTCCTCTCCGTTTGAAAAGCTCCCTCACCCCCTTCCTATCGTGCGTGGGTTTTTCGTCTTATCGCCGGGTACTCCGGTTTCCTCCCACGATCTATAGACATGCTGCTGCTGCCTAGGTTAATTGGTCTGCTGACTGCATTGTTCCACGGTTGCCGTGAGGTGGACCGGCGTCCCAACCAAATGTCAGGTTTCTGCCTCCATCGTGGGAGGCGAAACGTCGCGAAGGAGAGAGGGGGGAACGCTCGCCACGGCCTATCCCGAAAGAGCAGCTCTCAAGAGCAAATTCTCTGACATCGAGCCGTGGAAACCTACACCAGTGCAAGCCTCACATTGTACATGCATCGGATCCTGATTCCACTGGCTAAGCCTTCAAAGGCTGTGTAACATATTTTTCTCGCAAAAACATACACATTCATATTCACAAAGACAAAGATCTCACGTCTAGCCTTCACATTCCGAAGGGTCAAGTGTTGCTAGCGAACAGCACCTATGAAGGCCTGCACGGCACACGCGGGAGTGGGTGACCAGCACCAAGCACAGCCACCTTTGTCTCCCTAGCGGAAATATTTCAACACTGCACTAGGTACTCAATTGAGGCTGAGTCGACCAAACACACACACACACGCTCACCCTCGCACAAACTAACGCACTGTGCTGCCCAAGGTAATCCGCCAATGCCAGTCATCTAATGAAGGTACCATTGCAATGGTGGTCCACGCACGGCAGTTATTCCCCTTGATCTGAACAAAGAGTGTCACTGTTACTCGGAGCCCCGCTGTGTCTTCGTGCCACATCTCACTCGAGCCCCAGCGGTCTGAACCGTGGGGCCACCAATGCAATCGCAGCCCCCCACCACCCCCTACCACGGGAGGGGGGCCCCGATTGCCAGCCGTTCGGCCAAGCGACGTTCGACACACAGACAATTCCACAATAGTTTCGCCTCCCACGTTTAAAGCACCCCCAGGGCTGAGATAGAGCGCTCGACACGGCTATCCCGAAAGAACAGCTCTGAAGAGCAACCGTCAATAAAGTCTTTGATTCCAACATTCATTGCGAAGATTCAGTGCTTTTTAAACAGTGTGTGTGGCGAGGGGGGGCGGGTCATCGAATCTTACCTAGTGCCAAAGATTCACTAAACCCGCCGCCGGACTCAAGACACGTGTGACAGCACGGTCTCCCTTAGTCCCGAAACGTCGGTATTCAGCCCACGTGGGAAACAGCCGCCGGCCGCTCGCTGACGTGTCCCTATTTGCGGGGAGCTTAGTGGGGAGAGAGAAAGGCAGCCGGCAGCAACGGCAGCTCCGCCGCCTCTTACGAGCGGCGCTACTGGGGGGCCACGAGCTCCCACGGCTTTGGGGGGGGGCTGAGGAGAGCCTTGCGAAGAGGCGAAGCGACAGCAGCAGTGTGGGAGGCGGCGGGAGGCTCGCCTGGCCACGGGGCACGGTGTCACCACAAATGAGCTCCACTGCGTCCAACTCACGAGTGTTTTAAAAATATGTTTTTTTTTACGCCGGAACTATGGTCCTGGGGTTTGACGCTAGAGTGTGGGTTTAAACCCCGTCACCAGGGTCGTCACCATCCAGTCACGGGTTGTCGCCTCGCTTCCTGGAGGAGCAGACAACCGCGATGGGGGTCACTGCGGGGGGTCACTGCTTTGGGTCACCGCGGGACTCTCTCGCTCCGGGCACACGCACACTCACCACTGCCTCAGCAGGATGTGTGGTCCCACAGCCGGGACTCCAACCCTCACACAGAGCCACGCGGTCGCATACAGACTATCGCCTGTCACAGAGACCCGTGCATTCACATACAGACCATAGCCTGACACAGTAGATGTAGATGAGATGTTTATTATTACAGAAGAAAAATACGCAGTGAGCCTGCAAGCTCTTTACGGGACTCCTGCGTCACAACAAACATGCGAATCGCTGACAATAAGTGTAATATTCAAGCTGGAAAGAACTGTTGAGCAATGTAGCTCTTTTTAACAGTTGTTCAGCGCGGAGGCATAAGCACGTTACAACATTCGAGGGAATTGGGGGCAATCTAGTCAGGCCAATCAACGTCGGCAGCTTGTCTTTGGATTGTGGGAGGTCATCGATCATAAAACTCTAAATCACGGTCGCACATCACGGGCATGGTGTTGGCTGCTATGTACGTGTGCTGCGGAGAGAGTTCAGAAAGCGAAGCCTTTTAACATAAAAATATCAACAGATCGCAGTTGCTTCTGATCAAACGAACAGACGATAAACTTTAGCCTCTTCAAAACAACGGGGGGAAGGAGCGGAAATATCCGCCGCAACAAGAAATCTAATCATAAATATGCTATCCTTGAAATCGTCTCTAAAGCGCTGACGGAAACCATGAATGTTATCTGCTCGTTGTTTCATGGAGGGTGATGATGAGGCCGTTACGCCACCGCAGCCGTTCCAAATCAGACGCGTCTTCCACGACGCGTGGAGGAGGAGGAGGCGGCATTTCAGTGATCGTCGCTCGGCGCTCGCACTTTCACGCTGTTAGCGACGCGGAAATCAGACCACGGTCACACGTTTTGTGAAGAGTTTAAACTTTGACAGCTGATACTCTTAATTGGCTTGTTTTCATATTTTTCTTTCGAGATTGTATCTTTCATCGACGCATTATAAACGAACGCTTCCGCAATTACTTGTTTGGTTCAAGAGACTGAAATGTAACTCGTTGTTTTATCGAGCAATGTTCGTTTAATTTTTGTTTAGCAGATGTTTGTTATCACAGCAGAAAACGCCCAGTGAGCTTGCAAGCTCTGGATGCGGGATTCCTGCGATACAAATGGACACATTTATCTCTATTTGGTGCCAAAAAAATGTAAAACCTTGTATATTATACATTATTTGTACACTGGCAAAAAAGGTGCCCATAGTCTAAACAGCGAGACCCGAACAGAGTTCTTAATTATACGAGGTCATCCAAGCATTCGTTAAACCGCTAAAGCTCCAGAGGCGTTGCCTCGTTCCCGCACACCGTTACTGCAGGTACGAGTTATTGAATTAAGAAGAGTGCTCGCTAATCACACGACATATTCTACACTCGATCAGATTCAGACGGACAGGCCACTGAGGCTGTGGGCTCAGTTTAGACGCCGCGAGGCAGCACGTGGGAGTGTTCACTGTACATGGAAGCAACTCGTTCATTCATTATCCGTACCGCGCTTAATACTACATAGGGTTGCGGTGGGCCGGAGCCTATCCCGGCGGACACAGGGTGCATGGCAGGGCTATACCCAGAATGGGATGGAATTCCATCGTAGGGCACCGCGGGTAATTTATTCAGCAGGCCAATTAACCTGGGCCGCAGCAGCAGCAGCGTGTCTTTGGTCTGTGGGAGGAAACCGGAGTGCCCGGCGAAATCCCACTCGGACACGGGGAGAACATGCAAACTCCACCCAGAAAGGCGCCAACCAGCGCCGAGAATCAAACCCGGGATTTGCTGCGAGGCGGCAGCGCCGCTCAAGGCGCCACCGTGCCGCGCTATGCATGCGACACGAATCGTGAATCACCAATCTAGTACGAGGTCATCCAAGCGGTATGCACGAATCGTGAATCACCAATCTAGTAACGATGTCAGCTCCGCACACCTCTCGCCAACAACGTAATCCGCGCTTGATGAATCACCCGGAGCTGCGACGCGATGTTGACACGCGGTGACTGAATCGCTCAAATGAGTGCGACGGTGGGCAAGCCAATTAACGTCTCCCGTCTGTTTACGCGCAAAAAATGTATACTGATTCAATGCGCTTAATGAATACACATCCGTGGAAGTTTAGCGACCGAGTGTGTTGTAGTGAGCTCATGAACGTGGTCTGAACGTCTGTGTTTTACCAAAGCGGTGGCCTCTAATCTGCTCGCACGTTGACAGGACATTTTCTGTAGTAATAATAAACATCTAATCTCAATCAATGTGCGAGGCCAGTTTGCCACCAGGGCACCGAGAGAAATCTAGTCAGCAGGCCGATTAACCTAGGCAGCAGCGTGTCTTTGGACTAACCAGTAAACAGGAAGCCGAGCGTTTATCCGTGCGTCACCTCCGTCGACCCTGGCCGGTGCGCGTTCCGCGTGACTCACACTCCGCTCGCTGCCCGGTGACCTTTCCCGAGCCGAGGCAACACGCGGAGTGATGAGCGGCATCACTCCGAACAGCAATCGCCACAGCTTGCCGCTGCCGCCCTGTGTCTGCCGGCATAGGCTCCGGCTCACCGCAACCCTGTACGGGTTTGAGCGGTTTCTTTTTCAGCGTTACTTTATCACAATTTTAGCTTTAAGTCACACTTTGGCACGCTTGGAACGAGATCGCCCGTAGGGCGGGCACTCTGCTAGTTGTGTTCATAATAGGCCTGCAAAATGTTTTTTTTCTCGCCTCCCGAAATTTGTGGGATTAATTATGAAACCAAAAAGGTCATCCTATTTTCAAGTTGCTTCCAAATGAAATTAGACTTTAATTATGTACGCTCTCCCCCTCCCTCATTCCCTCCCTCCCTCTTTCTAAACACACGCACAGCACATACCACCCCCCCTTCATTCCGTAGAAATGTCAACAGCCTCTGAAGGAACACATTACATTCATCCTCAAACGATTGCGCTAAGAGCCACAAAATGCACATTTTTTACACATTTTTTACACTTTGTTTGATAAGTAAAAATTAGCCATTTAATCGTAACACCATCGCATTCAAAACGCTCGTGTTAGGAGCGGTGTGATGTGGCGCTGGTTCAGAGTATCGCACGAAAACCCACGCGGACAACGCGGAGAACATGCAAACTCCACACAGAAAGGCGGCACCCGAGCCGGGAATCGAACCAACAGCCGTTTTGCTGTGAGGCTAGTCAGGATGTGGCACCTCGAAGCCGTCAAGGTAGAGGCGTTCACGTCGCGATCCCCTCAGTCTGGAGCAAGAAGAGAGGCCAATGCCCGCCGCCTTTAAGGCCAGCACTGACTATTATATCTCTAAATGTTGAAGGGCTGTCTGCAAACTAAAGAAGAACTTGTTGCAATGGGAAACTGTCATATAACCATCACGCTTCGAAGAATCGAATCGAATTCGAGTCCATCAACCCTCGCGACCCACACAGTGGTGGATTCAACAGTAACCATTGACATCGTTACCCTATGATGGAGTGTCGTCCCATCTTGGGTGCATCTCTACCTTGCGCCCTGTGTCTGCCGGGATAGGCTGCGGCGCCCCGAGACCCCTGTACAGGAAGAAGCGGGTACCAATAACGACGATTTTCCAAATACCACCGAATCAATCGTCTGGAGCCAGAAACAGCTGCCACAATTCCATTGTACACAAACCTAAATGTGTCACATACTTTCCAGGGCCACCCTGTATGTAAAATATCGACGTTAATTATCACAGGAAGAAAATATCACGTGAGCTTGCGAAGCTTCTGGAAGCGGGATTTCTGCAACTCAACAAACGTGTCGTTGTTGACATGTCGTTCTCTCCGCGGACTTGTGCAGCGCTTTGTGACCCTCGGGTGAAAGGCGCTATATAAATGCTATTATTATTATTATTAACGCAAGCAAATGCAATAGTTCAACAGCGTACAATGTATTTTCACCGCCAGCAGAGGCTGAACAAAAAGAACAAAAAGTTTCACGGCTACTTCTCCGAGAACTTAGAACTTCTCGGCGGAGAAATGTCCGCGACAGCTCACGCATGATTCACTGTCGCAGCGGCGGAACCTGAAGACAAGAAGCGACAGGCAGCCGGAGCTCCGTGCGAGGTGGGGGGCGGGCCGCGGGGCGCCGCCTCGCGAGGAGCCGCTGTCTCGGCCACTTACTCTCCAGCTCGGGACACAGCTCGGGGCCTAATGAGCATCAACCGCGCCGGACCCTCGCTCTGACCTCACGTCAGCAACGCGGCGCCCATCGGCAGGCAGCGACCACGCTCCAGGTATTTCTTAAAATAGGTCCCCCCATTGCACCCCTCTTGCCCGCCTCCACCGCCTCCGCGTGGGTTCTAGCCGTTTACTCCGGTTTTCTCCCATAGTCCAAAGACATGCTACTGCCTGTGTATGTTTTTTACTATCTTATTTGAAAAATGTGTGCAATGCTGTGTGCACATGTTGTTTAGTTGATTGATTTAAAATGTGTTTATATATGAATCTTGTATATATTTTAAATTCTTCTTCTTTGCGATTCTTCGAAGCGCGATGGTCAGCCTCTGGACATCGTTGTCTTTCAGCTCGGCCTCTAAGTGTTTGGTAGAATTCGCAGGCAATACCAAGTATTACCTGACAGGGATCGCGACGTGAACGTTTCTACCTTGACCCCCTATTTTAAATTATTGTCATCAATTCGCATGTTTGTTCTGTCGCATGAATCCCGTAAAGAGCTTGCAAACTCACTGGGTATTTTCCTGCTGTAATAATACACATCTATCTATGCCTAGGTTAATTGTCCTGCCGACTAAATTAGTCTGATGCCCTGAGATGTTGGAACTTGCTTACCCTTCCCCGCTGGACCACTTAAAACAACCCCCACCACTTGGCGTAGTGAGTAACGCTGCTGCCTCACAGCAAGAGAGACCTAGGCTGAATTCCCGGCTCGGGTGCCTCCTTTCCGTGCAGAGTTTGCACGTTCTCCCCGTGTCTGCGTGAGATTTCGCCGGGTACTCCGGCTTCCTCCAACAGTCCAAAGACATCCTGTGGGCCAATCAGTTTCAAGGACAATGCCTAATACATTGTCAAGGCATAGTGTTTGCATATTTTCACACAAGCACGCTTCCAAAGCGTGCAAGCTCACTGGGCATTTTCTGCTGTAATAATGAACATCTATCTAACACCTGCTGTGTTATTGCCATAAAGGTTAAACGCTTTTTTCTCCCTCGTGGCATCAGCGTTCACACCGGCCACGGTGCTGTTGGCAACTGCATTACTCAATAAACCCACAAGGAGGCAGAATTGTCCTGATAACCGCATAGGACAAACCCCTGGTGGGTTGCGAGCGGTGGTGCAGTGGTTAGGGCGCTGCACTACGAACCTGGCCTCCCGCAGTTCGATTCCCGCTCACGGCCAACACCAGTGACCATTTTCTGAACTGTCCTGGGCCTGTCGTACGTCGTCTCAGCCTCAAATTAGTACCTGGTGCGATGTGTAAACATCACCACTGGGGAGACAAAGGCTGCCGAGCGTGGTGCTGGCCACCCACTCCCTAGTGTGCCGTGCTGGCCTCTATACGTGCTACTCGCTAGCAGCACTTGACCCTACAGTCCGTTAAAGCTATAGTGGTGAGGACCGCGCGCTGTGAACACCAGGAAGACTGAGTGTGACTGCGGGTCAGCACGTCATCTGCAGCAGCACAACTCCAGTTGTTACAGAACCATATTTTCTGTGCGCAACACAGTGTTCTGCTGTTTACATTATGATCAAAGCTTAAGCCTTAAGACATTTTAAGAGAATTGTTAAATTCGTTGCATTACCTTCTGATGTTATATATTGTTGATGTAATAATAATAATAATAGCATTTATACAGCGCCTTTCACCCGAGGGTCACAAAGCGCTGCACAAGGCTGCGGAGAGAACGACATGTCAACAACGACAGAGAACGGAAAATCAGCAACAGCATTTTTTTGGGGTTTTTTTTTTATCTCGGCTTTCACGGCTCGATTCATGATGGTTGCTCTTCAAAGCTGTTCTTTCGGGATAGCCGTGTCGGGCTCTCTCCCTCTGTCCATCGCGACGTTTCGCCTCCCACCCTGGAGGAATCATCAGGCGTTTGGCTGATGATTCAGCCAAAATCATCAGGCGTTTGGTTGAGCGCTCAACATGAGTCGTTCTCTTGTCGTATGAGGACCTTTGACAGTGAATGAATATGTGCGCGTTATAAATGTAAAATTATTATTATTAACAGCTTCGAAGAGCAACCATCATGTTGGTGAATTCGCACGCTTGTTTAATCGCAGGAATTCCGCTTACAGAGCTTGCAAGCTCACAGGGTATTTTCCGCTGCAATAATATACGAGGGAGAACGGCTGGGAATCCCCCGGGAAGAGCTGGAGTCTGTTGCTGAGGAAAGGGATGTCTGGTCCACTCTCCTTGGACTGCTGTCACCGCGACCCTCACCAGGACAAGCGGTTTAGAAAATGGATGGAAAAAATGGATGGATGGATAATACACATCTATCTATGGTATCTGCATGCACCAATTGTGTACTTTTTTATGTGCCGAACATCGCTCGGCCAAACGGCCGGTCATTGGGCCCCCTTCCGATGAGGAGGGGGGCGGAAATAGCCTGGTTTGGCCCACGGTTCAGACCGCCCACGGTTCAGACCGCCAGCACTTAGCACCCAGGCCGAGCGGCCTCGTTCAAGTTTTCTTAGCACCCCAACGATGATGTCACCCTGCGTTCCTGAAAGGGGAGATTGTTCCTGGGCCCTCTCATTGAATCCGCCGCTCAATCAGCCGGCACCCAATGTGGCTTTGTGAGCCGCCCGGCCCGCAGAGACGCAGGGCCGGACGCTAATGCGGTGGCAGTCACCCAACTCACTCTCCCACCGCTCGCCCGTCGCTCGCCACCCACACTCCCCCTCTCACTCTGCCAGGGCTGCCACCTGTCCTAGTTATCCCGGAACGTGTGGGAACCTTCTCCTGGTTTTCTCAGGACCTCGTGTAGTCGAGCTACCTATCAGGACCTCGTGTAGTTGAGCTACCTATCAGGACCTCGTGTAGTTGAGCTACCGATCAGGACCTCGTGTAGTCGAGCTACCTATCATGGGAAATATGCACGTTTCTTGTATCGCACGAATTTCGGAGCCGGCGAGTGCACTGGGTATATTCTGCTGTAATGATAAGCAACTACAACACTAATAAACATCAACATCTTCACAGGGTATGAAAGGACACGACTGTAGCACTGTGATAATGATTCACCACTCAATGACGGCACGATAGTGTAGAGCAGTGGTGCTTATCGTTCACTCAAGCCTGCACCACTCTGGTTCTCAAAACATGTTCTCGCATAATGATTAAATATAGTGTATAATACAAGACGCGGGCGGCACAGTGGCGCGGTGAGTAGCGCTGCCGCCTCACAGCAGGAACCACCCGGGTTCGAATCCCGACGCGGGTGCCTTTCTATGTGGAGTTTGCATGTTCTCCCCGTCTCCGCGTGGGTTTTCGCCGGGCACTCCGGTTTTCTCCCACAGTCCAAAGACATGCTGCTGCATAGGTTAATTGGCCTGCGGACTAAATTGCCCCCCGTTGCCTGGTGATGGACTGGCGTCCGATCCTGGGTATATGCCTGCATTGCGCCGTATGTCTGCCGGGATAGGCTCCGGCTCACCGATTAAGCGGTTTGTGACAATGAATGATCCGCATGATGTGACCTGGATTTCTTCCTGATGACCTTTCGGGAATTCTCCTGTCTCTGTATTTCTTCCCGAGCACAGCTCCGCGTTGGAATTCTCTCCAATCGTCACTCATCCCAAGCTTCCGTCGTAAAATCGCTCAATTCCAGAATCGCGCCGCGCTGTCGTCTGCTGTTCGTTGCTGGCCGTTTGACGTTTTTCGAGCGCTTGGGCCCGTGCTCAGACACACGGATGGAGGGATCTGTGGCATTACCACTCTCGAGCCGAGTTGAAAAGCGTTGAAATCACAATGCACTATTGTATACTCCGCGATGCTTTATAGCCTCCAATCCCCCCTCGCTCCCGCCCGTGAGCCTCGCTTTCAAACGGAGCCATTGTTGGCTCCCGTCGTGGTCCTACTTAGCACCCAGCTCATGGTGAGGCCGCATGCCGCACACGACAAGCTGGTCCACATGTCGTGTGACCCCGCCCCCCCGCCCCCAAGTCAATTCTCTGAAACATAATACAGGACGGGGGCGGCACGGTGGCGTAGTGGGTAGCGCTTCCGCCTCACAGCAAGAAGGTCCCGGGTTCGAATCTCGGCTCGGGGTGCCTTTCTGTGTGGAGTTTGCATGTTCTCCCCGTGTCCGCGTGGGTTTTCGCCGGGCGCTCCGGTTTCCTCCCACAGTCCAAAAACATGCATAGGTTAATTGGCCTGCGGACTAAATTGCCCCCGGTGCCCTGTGATGGACTGGCGTCCCGTCCTTGGTATAGCCATGCCTTGCGCCCTATGTCTGCCGGGATAGGCTCCGGCTCACCGCGACCCTGTACAGGATTAAGCGGTTTCTGAAAATGAATGAATGAATGAATAATACAGGACGGTCCAGATGTATTGTGACCCCCACCCCCAATTTAATTCTCTAAAATGAATAAAGGGTGGCCCTTAAATAACTGTCTCATTTATGTTTAGTGTCATTTGAAAGGTGTCAGTTATTTCTGGACCACTGTTTGTTCTTTTAGCATAGCGCTACCGCCTCAGAGTCAGAAAGCCTCCGGGTTCGATTCTCGGCTCGGGTGCCTTTCTGTATAATTTAAATGGCTGGTAGGCGTCAACAGGACACGACAGCGAACGGGAGTTCCCACGTGTCGGGGCCACTGTTTAGGAGAAACAAGCGCGCACCGGTCGCACGGAGCGCGGATCGTGAACCCGCGCGCGCCCTCC
Organism: Geotria australis; assembly: GCA_036362915.1. Taxonomy (NCBI): domain Eukaryota; kingdom Metazoa; phylum Chordata; class Hyperoartia; order Petromyzontiformes; family Geotriidae; genus Geotria; species Geotria australis. The sequence goes on from JAZEWU010000002.1 coordinate 1,397,811, forward strand.
CTCTCGCCGACACGGGGATTGTTCGTTACAACCCAGCGAGACGGAGGTGGAACCGATAATTTACAACAACCGCCGGGTTTAAAGCGACGAATTATGACTGCGCGTGACTCCTATAAATTAACGAAACGCGTTTGTCAATAGGGCTCTTCAAGGAACACGTATAACGGCATATCATCATCATCTTCGCGGCGCGTGTGCAGCGCTTTGTGACCCTCGGGTGAAAGGCGCTATATAAAATGATATTATCATTATTATTATCATCGTCATCGGTGAAGTTCCGAGCCCGATGGCCCCCTTTATCACGGTAGAGAAGAGGGGTCGTTTCCTAAACACTGGCCTGGTTTATTACTGGAAGATTTTTAATTCTTGTATATTTTGTACGTGTATATTTTCTACCTGTATATTAAACAGGTGTATATTTTACACGTGTAGATGTTGCGCGTGTATATTCGATATGCATCTCTGTCGTGCGCGTTGACGCACCGCTGCCGGCGCAGTGTCAAAAGACAAAGATCCCCCGTATAGCCTAAACAGACTTGAGGGTCGAGTGCCGTTAGCGAGTAGCACCTATGAAGGCCGACACGGCACAAGAGGGGGTGGGTGACCAGCACCACACTCTGCCGCCTTTGTCTCTCTGGTGGCAATATTTATGCACCGCATTAGGTATTCATTTAAGGCTGAGTCGACCTAGGTGAGGCCCAGGACCGGTTCAGAAAAATCGTCACCGATTTTGGCGGTGAGCGAGAATAGAACTCTGGTCGCTAGGTTTGTAGCGCCAGTATAGCCTTAAACAGACTGTAGTGGTGAAGTGCCGTTCAGCGAGCATCGATGAAGGCCACGCGGCGCACGAAGGGGGTGGGTGGCCAGCGGCACGCCCGGCCGCCTTTGTCTCCCTCGTGGCGCGGCGTCACACACAAGCGCGCGCGCGTTGCTCCCCCCGCACAGAGGCAGCGCTTATCTCGCGGCGCGCACAGCATATCTTATGACCGATGGACGAGGATAACACTTTTTATTCACATAACATCTGCTGACAAAACGCTTTGTCATTTTAATGTGTGAGAGGCGAGCGCGCGGGGAGTCGGCGAGAGAGAGGAGAGAGTGGAGAGAAGAGAGAGAGCTGGGATGTGCGCGCGTCTCCGGAGCTGCGTAATGCGTTGTGAAAGGAGATTGCTTGCGTCAGCGCCGGCCGTGAATGAAATTCACACTGAGGAGGCGCCTCTACAATGGCTCGTCAGTGTTCCGTACACCCGCCTGTTTATTCGGCCCGTCAGTCACCCGTTTCATTACAGCCTTTCAGAGCGGTCGTGATAAGCGGCGGCGGCGGCGGCGGCAGCGATGCTCACGCACAAACACACACAAGCCGTAGACCAACGTCAATGTGTGAATGCATGCGGAAAATTCTCAGGCACACAACCGCAGCCTCACGGCGAAATGCAACCCTAACCCCCTCCCTTCCCCCTCTCTCGTTTGCTCGCTTGCACCCCCTCACCGCTCTCTCCCCGTGTCATACACGCCGCGTCTCGCCAGACGTCGCATCTCAGCCGAGGTGACACCAGGCGCGGTGCCTCCCCTCCCGCTCCCAGGTCCCACCGCGCGCCCAGTGACCCGGAGCTCGGAATGGTGAGGGTTGGTGCATCACGTGGAGGTTTGTTGAGACTGCGTCAAGCGGCGAGTTTCAACATCGAGTGGTTGTGGATAACGATTATCGTGATCATCGTTGATGTGATGATGATAATGATGTGATGGATTTTCTTCTTTGCGATTCTTCGAAGCGCGATGTTAAATTACAGTTTCCCATTTTCTTACACAGCCCCTTGCATTTTCATTGAACTCCGCAAGGTCTTTTGAGCTGCAGAGGTTGGGTAGTAGAGCGCAGATAAGGCAGTGTTCCGTTGTACGGTCTGCTTCTCCACATTCACAGGTGGTTGGGCCGGTCTTGTAGCCCCATCTGACCAAAGCACCTTTTGATCGTCCAGTTCTAGTTCTCAGGCGGTTGAGTGTCTTCCACTGAATCCATGGTGCATCTTAGCCAGGAGGGAAGTCTTCAGCAGGTGGGATTCCCATGCCAGTTGCAGGAGGGTCACTCTCAAGCTTTTCCGTCCAGAGCTGGAGTCTGGTTTCCCCTCGAGATGTTGTTAGGGGCTGCACATGGCTGAGGAAGCTTCTTCTTGACTTCAGTCGTTGGGCCGGGGGTTGACGTCCATGAAGGAGGTGGCGTTCATCGCTAGTAGCCTTTGTCATCTCGACTCGACTGGCCACTTCCCGTCGGATTTCAGCAGGGGCAATGCCAGCGAGGAGGTACAGGTTGTTTGTGTGTGTGGGTTTCAAGCAGCCACACACAAACAACCTGTACCTCCTCGCTGGCATTGGATGATGATGATGGAAATGGGAATTGCTGATGCCTCAAGGCTGAAGATGCCTCCAACGTGGGAAGCGAAGGATAGAGGGGCAACGCTCGACACGGCTATCCCGAAAGCGCAGCTGTTGCGAGCGATTCGCATCGAGGCCGTGACAACCCACATCAACACAACGTGAATTCAGTCCAATGGCGCGAACGAAGCGCTACAAATGAAACCTATCGTAGATCGATAGACGTGTATTATTACTGCAGAAAATACCCAGGGAGCTTGCAAGCTCTGGAAGCGGGATTCCTGTGATACAACAAACGTGCGAAATCGCCAATATAAACAGTGCATACAATCAGCAGGTAATGCTACTTTTTTTACAGCAGTAAATTGTGCAGAAATAAAACGTTCGGCCATAATCATAAGGTTAACAGTAACACACTGTGCTGCACAAAACTAACGGTCAATTAATTCCAATAATTACTAAGAGACAAAGTATTGCAAACATGTAATCGTGGGAATAAGAAGCTTGTTGCGAATACTGTGAAAAAACACCCGCAGTCCTTGAAACCACCGATCACTTTGCACAATCGCTGCTGGGCAGAAATGTTAATTCTAACAGGGATCCAAGGCTGCTCAACGAAGGTAGCCACTTGTAGGTTGAAGCTCACTGCAGTATTGTTATCAAAGAAGAGAAGCAGCCGCGAGACCAGAGAAGCAGAAGAAGAAGCGACGGCGGGATGACATTGCTGCAATTAATCGTGACAATTCACATCGAGCGGAGTCGTCAGACGTGTCATGAATACCCGGCGATATCGGCCGCATCGCCATCCCTCTGGCGCAATGAGCGATATCTCGTCAGGCCATTGCATGATGGAATGGCAACAGCAGTTAGACAACGGACGGACTTGGCTCCGCTACAGCGATTCAGACGTCAGCGCCCACTGGATCTGGCCCCAACCACAGTTGGGTTTTCATTCAAGCTGCAAGGAACCGTTGAGCTGTGTGGCTCTTTTTAAGAGTTGTCCGAGCAAAGGGCGCAAGGTAAAGTTAGATCCCGGATGGGACGCCAGTCCATCGCAGGGCACCGGGGAAAATTTACTCAGTTGTAAATTAACCTAGGCAGCAGCAGCAGCGTGTCTTTGGACGGTGGGAGGAAACCGGAGTGTCTGGCGAAATCCCACGGGATCACGGGGAAAATATGCAAAGGAAAGGGCGCAGAACCGAGGCAGCGATGCGAGGCATTGCCGGGAATCGAACTGGTTCCACCAGGTTGAT
>JAZEWU010000002.1:1425480-1435923 GCA_036362915.1 Geotria australis
ACAGCACTTGTCCCTACAGTCTGTTAAGGCTATATAGGGGATCTTTGTGCGCGGAGTGGGTGTGCGTGGGGGAGCCGTGAACGCAGCCCGATAAGCGCATCGAGGAGCCTTGTTAATACTTTCTGCAAATGATGGGTTCACTCCTCGGACAAGGGATGTGCGTCCGCTCGGCAAGTAAACGCAGGAGTAAATATCCACACAGCCCGTGCTTGTTGCATCACCCGACTCGCACAACTAAAGGTCAAAGAGTTGCCCCCGTCTTGACATCTAGAATGCGGTGCATGTCTAATACATTTAATACGAAAAATCTAGCAAGGGCATCTCGCGCCCCCACGTTAAGCACCACTGGGTTTCGCCGGAAGACGTTTTGTTTTATTATAATGATAATAGCATTTATAAAGCGCCTTTCACCCGAGGGTCACAAAGCGCTGCACAAGGCTGTGGAGCGAACGACATGTCAACAACGACAGAGAACGGAAAATCAGCAACAATGTATGTGGCTGTAGAACCCGTCTGTGCCCTGGCACCACGAAACAATATCCGCGTGTACCACACATATTTAAATCCCAACGTCTGTCAGCCAAAACGGTCAGACCCCTGACGGTGCCTCCAGCGTGGGAGACGAAACGTCGCCAAAGGTGAGAGGACGAACGCTCGCCGCGGCTATCCCGAAAGAGCAGCTCTCAAGGGGAACATCTCAAAACAAACCCTGCCAATTATTCGGTGACGCGGCTGCGTCGGCAATGGTGGCGTGCGATGACAAACAACAACAAAACTCGCATTCGTCAAACTATAGTGACTCACTCAGACTGTAAATTACCTTGGCGTTGAATTTCCCCGGGGTTGGGTTACCAGGGCGGTGGGTGCTTCTCTGAGTGAGCCGCACACGGGTTGCTTGTGTCCCCCCTGCGTGCCGTGTTCACATTCAGCCTCTACTCACATTCATGCCGTGGGTTTTTTGTGTCCCTGAATTCAATCGCTGACTCGTACATTGTTTGTTCTTCTTTTTTAGCAGAGAATAAAAACTCCCCCATTTATTTTAATCTCTCAATTTGCTTTCAGCCTTTTCAGAAACCCGACGCGGACTAATTGCTTTCAAACCTCCGCGTGAACTATTAACGTTGCAATTGATCGTGCAATTGCGACTGTCATCAAAACAACTTTGCGGATATTAGACGTGGCAAACGATAATAGTCTGGGGTGGAGCAGTGACATACAGGGGTTCGAACCCGGTGATTTGAATTAAATTGCCAGCGAACGTCAGCGGTAAGCAGGTGAAAATGCATCCCTATACATTCTGATGGTATGGGCCGATAAAATAAGCGGTGTGTTTAAGTTACGGAAGGAAACCGGAGAACCGAAAACCTGGCGGAAACCCACGCAGAACTAGGGGAGAACACACAAACTCGGCACGGAAAGGCGCCCAGCGCGGGTATCGAACCGCCTCGGGCAGGAACTTCTTCCTGTGAGGAGGCGCCGATGTCACCGCTGACACTGCCACCCTGCCGCGTGGCTGCGGCGTCCCTCACGCGGGGTAGGCCGGGGTCACAGGGCACGAGGGCCGGTAGAGGCCCGATGAGAGGATTGTAAACAAACGTGAAACCCACGTGCCGCTGCGTCGTGCTTCGTACGGAGCACGTCGGGGCACCCTGTGTGGCCGCGGCTCGTCAGTTTGGTGGGGTTCAAACACCTCCGGCTGAGCTAAAGCCAAGTTGACGGCTACGCAAACACGAGCGCGTTACCGGTTATTAGGTAACACACGCTCGAGCTTTTCCGACGAACGTCGAGGCGGGTTGTCGGTTGTTTGATGATGCCAGTGCTTCCCAGCGGTTCCATTTCCGTGGCAAACAAGTGTAACACTAAGTGGGCCGTTTGCAAAGTTAGATTCTTTAACACCATCGTTTAAGCCCAAATATTTTTTTATTTTTTTGCGCGATACAAATCAAGTGCACGGAAACCTGTTGTGCATTGTGTTGTGGTGAATTACAGATAAATAACCTCACTTCTATTCCCCCTCCACATAAAAATAACAAGAGATGCACTATTCCATCAATATATGGGCTTTTGAGACATTTGTTATCCAGTTGTATTAATTTCCTCCCATACATCACAGCCTTATTGTGGTGGAGGGGTTTGCGTGTTCCAATGAACTCCAGAGCTATGTCACCTGGAGTCTAGCGCTCCTGCTAGGGTCTCCCTGGGTGAACAGGTCTGGAGTCTAGCACTCCTGCTCAGGTCCAGACAAATAATTATCCGACGACCCTCCGACTAAAGGAGGCTGGCGTCAGGAAGGGCATCCGGCCGTAACATTCTGCTCCAACACACCCAGCACTAGGGGTCAACCGGCCAACCCGGGTCAACCTGCATTCCGTTCGTTTAAACCGGCAACAACATCAGTCATATTAATTTCAACAGGCACACACTCCGTTCTGCCTTCAGACTTTTGGGTCCCATCAGGAGATTGAGGATATTGCAGCGCTTTGTGACCCTCGGGTTAAAGGCGCTATATAAATGTATATTATTATATTACTACTGGGCTGGGGGCGGCACGGTGGCGTAGTGGGTAGCGCTTCCGCCTCACAGCAAGAAGGTCCCGGGTTCGAATCTCGGCTCGGGGTGCCTTTCTGTGTGGAGTTTGCATGTTCTCCCCGTGTCCGCGTGGGTTTTCGCCGGGCGCTCCGGTTTCCTCCCACAGTCCAAAAACATGCATAGGTTAATTGGCCTGCGGACTAAATTGCCCCCGGTGCCCTGTGATGGACTGGCGTCCCGTCCTTGGTATAGCCATGCCTTGCGCCCTATGTCTGCCGGGATAGGCTCCGGCTCACCGCGACCCTGTACAGGATTAAGCGGTTTCTGAAAATGAATGAATGAATGAATGAACTACTGGGCTGCCAGATGTTCTTGGCAAGAGCACTCCATCTAAACCATGGGGGCCTGGGCAAGGCCAAAAGCGAATCATATGTAAATGCTCATTACGTATCTGCACAGAACGCATTACAACATTTTTGTTTCCGTAATTTGCGCAGAGAGAAAAAAAAGTTTGAACATCTGACTGCAATTTTCATTGTTAGGAAATTTGGCGAATTAATGAGATTTTATTTCCTAGCAAAAAACAACAGCGCGGTCTCGTATCGCTAGCACGACGGCGAGAGTTCCCCTAAACGTCACTCATCGCTTCCTGCACCCATGCTGAGGCGAGGGTCACCTCTCTCAGCTCCTGCACACCGTGCTCCACACTGCACATCGCAACAACAACAACAGCCCGTTCGCCAGTGAGTGGCGGCAACCTCACCGTGGCGCTGGTGCCACGCCAGGTGCACTCTCAGGCAACGTGAAGTGTCGAAGGCCCGCTGGCAAGAGGTCACGGGACAGGCCCAGGTGCCATGAGCTGGTACAGGCCCAGGTGATGCCGCACCTATAACGTCTCCTGATACAACTCGAGTTGAGGACACAGTTTGGCGAACCGCTCACGCGATCAGCGCCGCCGCGCGACCAAAACGGCCGCGATGTCACCCGCCCGGCTTCTGAACGTCTGCGAAGCCGCCTGCCAAACTAAATTAGACGTAAGTGGCGGCTCTGGGTGCGGTTTCGTTGGCTCGAGCGATATCCGAAAGACATCAGTCACCTCCGGCTGACAAAATAACAACTTGGCAGCGACACGCTTGCGGCGCGTTAAGCCGCAGCGCCTGCCAAAGGCGAGCCGTGCCGGGTAGGCTCCCTCCTCCTCCTCCTCCTTCTCCCCACGGCCCAGCGCGCTCTGCCAACTGCTATTTTACGCCACATAATAGCCGCGCGGCGGCGGCGACGCCACGACGGCACGACGCGGCCGAGAAGCCGAGACGGGCGTCTGGCGGAGGCGACGCGCGGAGCGACGAGCCGGCAAATCTGACAGCGCCGGATCACGTCGGCCACTTCCCACGTTATTTAGCTATATAATGGAGCGAGTGTTTGTATGTAAAGTATGCGCGCGCGTGTGTCTGAGTGGGGAGCGGTAGCCCGGTGGTTAGCGCGCTGGGCTACAAGTCTGGCGACCCGAGTTCGAATCCCGCTCGCGGCCAACACCAGTGACGATTTTCTGAACCGGTCCTGGGCCTCCCTTAGATCGACTCAGCCTCAAATGAGTACCTGGTACGGTGTGTAAACATTGCCACTAGGGAGACAAAGGTGGCCGGGTGTGGTGCTGGTCACCCACCCCCTCGTGTGCCCTGTCGACCTTTATAGGTGCTCGCTAATGGCACTTGCCCCTACAGTCTGTTAAGGCTACACGGGGGATCTTTGTCTTTGTGTGTGTGGTGGTGGGGAGCGATAACTAAGTGGTTAGCGCGCTGGGCTACAAAAACCTGGCTATGACCCGATGCTCGGTAAAGTCCTGCCTTGCGCCCTGTGTCTGCCGGGATAGGCTCCGGTTCACCGCGAGCCCTGTACAGGATTTAAGCGGTTTCTCACAATGGATGGGATGGATGGTTTCACTCGTAGGGCACAGTCTGACTAGGCTTCTACATTCCCTCAAGTTTCAAGCTAAACAATTACAATGCTGGACATTTATACATTTAAATGTGATCTCTGGCATTAGTGAACTGGGTAATTCACCTCCCAACATAAAGCAGGCGCAGTTCGTTTGACATGTGGTTCTTTTGCGAGCAATACGGAATAAGGTGATTTTTGGGTTAGCTTCACGGAAAAGTGTCGTACACCAAAGTTCACCTGACGCTACCAATTAGGCAGGTTTTTCTCACTTGAACAGAACGTGTTCAACACACTGGTGTGTTAGGGAGCAAACCTCTCTCGCAAACCTCTCTAACACTCCACTGTGTTAGACACGTTCTGTGCGTTACTAGCAAACATCTCTAACACACCGGTGTGCTGAAGTAGTGACAAAAAAAAAACACTGTTTGACATCAAATCCATTGTAAAAGCTGTGGGTTTTCTCTCTAACACACTGGTCTCGTTCTGTTGGTTTGCCACAACCTTACTTGCTCGGCTTGCGAAATTAGCAGCGACACAATAACACCATCAAGAAACTGGCAGCGGCTCCTCCGTCCCGGAGTCGGAGCTGATTGGCTCGGAGGAAGGGCTCATTCATAACCATCGGAATGACAAGTAACGAGCTAGCGTCACGTGGCTCCGGCACACACTCGATTAGCGCCACAGAGAGCCAGCGTGGGATCACACAGGAGGATTCAGATAGATAGGACCAGAAATCTTGTTTATTCACGGCCAGGAAGCAGGTGGTGGAAATTCTACGTTCCCATGACAGGGGCCAGTCCCAAGAATGAAAAACAACATCACCGTCTATCCCACCGACTGGGTTCATTATTGGCAAACTGCACGTATCGATGGGAAAAACGTTAATGAAAATGCATTGGATCGATGGCTTTCGCCGACTGAGTTTGCCTCTACTGCACCGCTGCTGTTTAAATTGTGCCGACGAAGGATTCTACACGACTATGTATCTCACTATGCGCAGATACACTCAGGCAAAGAGCACCAAACTCGATGCTTCGACACAACACAGCCGGGACAGTAAGAGCGTGGCAAATTGAAATCAATTACTGAATCCAATCGTTACCCCAAGTTCTCACCATTCCTCAAATCATTACGCCGTGAAACTGAGCAGAAAGAACGCGCGCCTGTTGAGAATCACTCTTAAAAGTCCGCTCTTTTGCGATAGCCGTGCCGAGCGTTCCAACTCTCTCCTTCACGACATCTCGCCTCCGACATTGGAGGCATCAATCACCAACATGCGAGGCGAAACGTCGCGACCGAGAGAGGAGGAACGCTCGACACGGCTATCTCAAAAGAGCGGCTCTTCACAGGAATTCTCATACCATTGTGCTGTGAAAACCTACATCATTACATCAAGCGTATATCATCTTCATCAAACGGATTACTGCATCGCAAGACCACGGGAGGTCCTGACGGCTCGGGAGAGGGCCTCCAGCAGTGGATAGATAATGGCTGTTGATAATATAACCTATATATAAGTTTGTGTGTATGTGAGCACTGGGGGCACCGGGGTCTGAATCCTTCATAAGCGTGGATTTTATCCGCACAACACAGCGTTACTTACCACTTATTGATTACCCTTCTGAAACTTCAGAGAGCCGGCAGGAATAATCCCAAAAGCACATCACGAAGAATCGGAGAGAAATCCAGGTCAAAGCAGTCACGACAGCAGAAAATTTCGTCAAGACTTTCAGCTTATCCATCCGTCCATTTTCAGAAACCGCTTGTCCTGGTGAGGGTCGCGGTGGCAGCAGTCCAAGCAGAGTGGGCCAGACATCCCTTTCCTCAGCAACAGATTCCAGCTCTTCATGAGGGATTCCCAGGCGTTCCCAGGCTAGCCGAAGGATATAATTCCTCCAGCGTGTCCTGGGTCGGCCTCTAGGTCTCCTCCCAGTGGGCCGTGCCTGGTAGACTTCCCGCGGGAGCCTCCGAGGGGGCATCCTTAACAGATGCCCGAACCACCTCAATCGGCTCCTCTCAATCCGAAGAAGCAGCGACTCAACTTTCCAGCTTATAATTCCGAATGTTGCACCGCTAACCGTCAACCCTCTGAAGCACTGCTCCGCATTTAACCCGCTTGTCGGGGGTCAAGGTAGAAGCGTTCACGTCGCGATCCCTGTCAGGTAAAACCTGGTGTTCCCTGCGAATTCTACCAAACACTTCGAAGCCGAGCTGAAAGACAACGATGTCCGGAAGCTGACCATCGTGCTTCGAAGAATCGCAAAGAAGAAGACTGGCTTGTCAGAAGAACGGTGTCGCACGCTCGGAAAACAGAGATTTCCTCGGGGCGGGTACTCTGCTAGTGATCGTAATGATAGTAATAATCTGCCTCTTCCCCGCAAACTGCTGATCAATCGTCTGGCAAGGCGCTGGTCGGGAGGCTCCAGAAGGCACCTGCATTATTGATGATGTTTCTTGACCAAATTGGTTTGCGGTTCCCCCGGGGACCGCGCTGGTGTTTGCAACGAGAGCCGGGCCGGTGAGGCTGCGGGGCAGCCCGCGACTGGAAACGCCGCGTTCACCAATTCACCAACTCACCGCACACCCCATCCAGCACACCCCACTCACACCACCACCAACACCGACACCTCGAAATAAAAATGCAAAGAGCACCCTCGTATAGCCTTAACAGACTGTAGGGTCAAGTGCCGTTAGCGGGCACCTATGAGGGGTCGCTATGGTACATGAGAGGGCAGGTGACCAGCACCACGCCCGGCCGCCTTTGTTTCCCGCGTGCGTGGGAATGTTTACACACCGCACTAGGTACTCATTTGAGGCTGAGTCGACCTAGGGGAGGCCCAGGACCGGTTCAGAAAATCGCCACTGTTGTTGGTGAGAGTGAGCGAGGTTCGAACTCGGGTCGCTAGATTTGTAACCCAGCGCGCTAACCACTGAGCCACCGCTCCGCACACCAACACCCCTCCGAACCACCAGAAGCCGCACCTCCCCAGGATCCCCAACACCCCCCCACACCTCCCCAGTACCCTACACCCTGCTAACACGGCTTCGGCGCTGGCACTCAAAGAGAACGGAGACACTGCCTGGAAAGCGTCTCTCACTCTCACGCCCCCCCTGTCCCCCGTCTCGCTGCTGTGTGCTGATGCAGGTGTGTCACGGCTCTACTCACGATGCTTGCTCCTCAGAGCTGTTTTTTCGGGATAGCCGTGTCACCATCGTGAATAGAGCCGAGAGAGGGAAATCGCTATCCCGAAAGAACAGCTCTGAAGAACATCTAAACACAGCAGCGTTTGCTAGCAGTGTGACAATTGAATTCGACTTTAAACAGAGGCTGTATTTTGTACACACTCCTCCAAAGTGCTCAGTAATGCAGAGTAAAACATGTACAGTAGAAGGCAGATAATTAAGCTGTAAAAACGCTCGTAACAAAATTTTAATTAATTCGGCCGTCTCATCGTTGGGGGGGTGAACTCTGAAGCGCCAACAGAATGCGCCTTTCACCCGAAGGTCACAAAGCGCTGCACAAGGCTGTGGAGAGAACGGCATGTCAATAACATCAAGACAGATTAACTGAGAGTGAAGCAATAGCGAGAGCATTTCACTCGGGTTGGAAAAAAGGATTCATAACCTAAGGTTGATGCTTTCCTTGCTCGTGTTTTACGAGAAAGGGTCCCGTGGTTTGTAAGGAATGCGCCTGCCAGTAACATCTGGCAACGCGGCAGCCTTTAACTAGCCACAGTCTGGTGACAAGATCCAAAAGCTGATGTCAACGAACTCTGCCGGATAATCTACTGATGTCGGTTTTCACGGCTCGACGCGTGAGAATTGCTTCTCAAAGCTGTTCTTTCGGGATAGCCGTGTCACTCAGCGCGCTCCCTCTCTCCGTCGCGACGTTTCGCCTCACATGTTTGTTGTGTCGCAGGAATCCCGCTTCCAGAGCTTGCAAGCTCACTGGCTGTTTTTCTGCTGCAATAATATTTAGTTATTTTGTATCATCTATATGTCCCGTACATATGGCAGAATTGACTATAAAGTTGAATTAAATAAACATCTTTCAATGTTGGAGACATCCTCAGGTGGTCACTCAGAACTCACTCCCGAAGGCTGAGCACTCCGCCACCGTGCCGCCATATAACTCGTATCGTATGGCCGATACTAATTCATGCACTGTTTAAAGAACCACTTGCAGTTAACGTATGGGCTCGTGAAAGTTCACAAACAGGATGAAACAAAAAGGAAAAACAAATCTGCAATGGGGGTCCCAAGACATGTGGACCGCGCCGTGGAGTACGCGAAACACACAATGCTCCCCTCTCCACACCCAAGCAGAATGCACTGTATGCTTATAAACAGTCGTGTTTAAGGGGGGATAGTGAGTTAGAGTGCACGGCGCGGGGCCAGGGGAAGAATGCGGTATTCACAACTCCGGTTGCTGAAGCAGTTGCCGGCGCGGTGAAATGTCAGCGTGCAGCAGCGCTTCCCAAAAAGTGTGCGGCGCGTTGCTCCGGGGCGCCGCAGCTAACCCACACGGGCGCCACAGCGGGGAATATTACACATTTTCGATGTATGCCATCGTGTATTTTCTGACTTTTGGCGCCACCGTGGACAAAAAAATCCTGATACACCAAGGGCGCCGTGAACCGAAAAAGTTTGGCAACCACTGGCGTGTGGCTTTCGTCTGAGCGGCAGCGGGGTCAGAGAAAACAAATACTATGATTTAGTATTTTCCGTGTAATTGACGCGAGACGTCTCACTCGGTGAGTCACTCTTGTACGCCACGTGTCACCTACAATGAGATGACCAGAAATCTTGTTGGGAAAAAAGTTAGTTTTGTAACGGCCAAAACAAGCATTCGACAACAGCGGGCGCATTAAATATTATCACGATTATTTATGACATTAGAATCTAATTTTCTGTATTCTCCCTGAGGTAAGTGATCCTTGTGCTCTTTCGTTTGCTCCGGTATATCGACGGGTGCACTTCACTTACACACCTTCACGTGACCTAAACTCACAAAAAGAACCTCACTATGGACATTAGAAACTTTAAAACGTAAACCCCAATCTTGCAACAAATCTTTGCAACGTGCTTGAAAATGCCTGGCCATGGGTTCTGAGGAGGCCTGGGTGACATCACTGGACACCCGGCCCATGTTTGAGCGTGTGTTGGACAACGCTCGTGTTGCTAAGATGTTTATTTAAAATATTTCCATGGAGAGAAGCTTTCCAGATAACTCCTTTCCCATGACCGGCCGGGCCGAGGGCTGCGTTTGCGGCATAACTTGAAGACAAACACGCCCTGGGAGGGATCACGCTTAATCCGGCCCCTTGTTTTCCCACAAGTTGAAGACAGAGAGAGAGAGAAAAAAAATACACGCAAAATAATGCTCTCAAAACTGTAAAAGTCCTCCTGCTGCTGCCAGAAAAACCCAACACATCTGGGAGGCCCCGCCGTCCACGGCATAGCAGCAGCGGTGGCAGCGGTGGTCGCCGCTTCCCGCTAATCACACTTCAAGGCCGAGCTGAAAGACAACGATGTCCAGAGGCTGACCATCGTGCTTCGAAGAATCGCAAAGAAGAAGAAGACGGGGAGCGATGGCCCGGTGGTTAGCGCGCTGGGCTACGAATCTGGCGACCGGAGTTCGAATCCCGCTCGCGGCCAACACCAGTGACGATTTTCCGAACCGGCCCTGGGCCTCCTCTAGGTCGACTCAGCCTCAAATAAAGTACCTAGTGCAGTGTGTAAACCTTGCCACTAGGGAGACAAAGGCGGCCGGGCGTGGTGCTGGTCACCCACCCCGTCGTGTGCCGTGCCGACCTTCATAGCTGCTCGCTAACAGCACTTGACCCTACAGTCTGTTAAGGCCATACGGGGGATCTTCGTTTGGATCTTTTGGTGGTGGTGTCTGGTCCACTCTCCTTGGACTGCTGCCACCGCGACCCTCACCAGGACAAGCGGTTTAGAAAATGGATGGATGGA